>JAOTRS010000028.1:2240894-2253920 GCA_028565755.1 Dinotopterus cunningtoni | reverse complement strand
ATAGATAGACAAATATAGATAGATAGATAGATAGATAGATAGACAAATATAGATAGATAGATAGATAGATAGATAGATAGATAGATAGATAGACTTTATTGATCTTGTGAGGGAAATTATTGCATCATAGCAGCAGGTTACACAAACAATAGTAAGGGGGGGAGGGGGGCAAAATGTAATTGTAACTTATATAAATTAATACAATTTTGCAGATGGTATATAGAAAAAACAGAGTGCACACTGGCAATTCAAAATAAGAAAAGGAAATGAAATGTGCAAACTTTCAGTGTATGTATGTGTGTGTGAAGTGACAGTGAATAATAGGGTCTGTATATAAGTTGCTATCGTCTTCTGTCACATGGAGGTGAGTTGGTTGGTTGTACAGTGCGATGGCGAACGGTAGGAATGATTTCCTGAACCGTTCTTTGTGACAGCGATGCTGGATCAGTCTGTTAGAGGATGAACTCCGCTGCCTCTGCATGAGATCATGTGGGTGGGATGGATTTCCTTGATTGACAGGAGTTTTTTCAGTGATCTGTTGTCCCCCACTGTCTCCAACCTGTCCAGTTTGTGTCCAATTATGTGTTCAGACTTGCTGATGATTTTATTGAACTTGCCTGCATCCCTGGCACTGATGCTGCTCCCCCAGCAGACCACAGCACTGTAAAGGCCACGTGTCACAACAGAGTGATTCATTCTGCTGCAGACATCGAAGGATCTGAGCTTCCTCAAGAAATAAAGTCTGCTCAACCGCTTCCTATACACAGCGCCAGTCTCGGTCCAACAGTCCAATCTACTGTTCAAGTGAAGACCCAAGTACTTGTAGTTGTCCACAACCACAACCTCCTCACCCAGGATGGTAATGGGTTTATTCATAGGAAGGAATAGGATGATAGAAATACTGACATATAGGAAGGAAGACAAATAGACAGACAGACAAACAGGCAGACAGATGGATAGAGAGACAGACATGCAGACAAACAGACAGGTAGGCAGACAGACAGACAGATAGAAAGACAGGCAGGCAGATGGATAGACAGACAGACAGTCAGGCAGACAGTTAGACAGAAAGATAGACAGGTAGGTTCAAATCTATTCAGTTCAATTCAGGTTTTTTGTATAGCACTTTGAACAGTGGATGTTGTCACAAAGCAGCTTTACAGAAATAAAATGCTGGTTATAAATGAACAAATGCTAATCACTAATGAGAAAGCCAGAGGTGACGGAGGTGAGGAAAAACTTTCTCTGTGCCGCACATTATGGTTTCCTGTTATGAGTTGTCAACGCTCACACATTCACACCGACACACACACACTCACACATACACACACACCATAAACACACCCTACATACACACATAGTGTCATGTGGCCTACATTTAGAGATGGGAGGATCCGCCTCTGACATCACCACGCTTGGACACTCACGCTCTTCTTCCGCGAAAGTGACGTCACAGGATGATGCGTTGCCTGGCAACGAGGATGTTAACACAGATGACGCCACAGTACTGAGGGCTGGGGACTTGTGGGTCAGAGAGGTGATGCGGGACAGTCTGATTACAGGACGCAGAGACTGAGAGAGAAAGAGAGAGAGAGAGAGAGAGAGAGAGAGAGAAAATATTTTAATACTACAGTACATGTCACAAACCCTGGAAATAATGATTATAATAATTATATATCAAACTCATTCATATCTATAAAAAAGTATTCATATCGCTTGAATTTTTTTTGTCACATTTTGTCACATTACAACCACAAACGTCAAAAAATTATTTTACTGTGATTTTTATGTGACAGACCAACACAAAGTGCCACATAATTGTAAAGTAGATTTGTATTCAGCGCCCCTGAGTCAATACTTTGTGCTTTTGGGTGTGTCTCTACCAGCCTTGCACATCTACAGAAAGAAAATTTTGCCCATTCGTCTTTGCATAATAGCAAAATGTAAAAACATTCACATTGTGGTTGTAAAGTGACAAAATGGTGAAAAGTTCAAGGGGTATGAATACTTTTGCAAGGCGCTCTATCTATCTCTCTGTTTGAGTGTATACGTATGTTAGATGAGTGAAAAACTATCGGAGGATAGAGACCTTAGGTGGAGAGATGAACCGCTCCCACTTGGCCTGAATCAACTTCTCTCTGTTCATAGCCTTCAGACTGTTTCTGCTTTGGCCTGGTTCCCTAAGAGACAGAGAGAGAGAGAGAGAGAGAGAGAAAGGGACACACACACACATTATATATATATTTATTTATTTATTACATTTATGATTTATGATTTATTATTATTTCTATTAACAATTCAGTACAAAGGGGCTGTAAAGGCATCCTGGCTGCCACCAGGGGGAGCACTCCTTCTATGCAGTACTTCACTGAAACCATTATCACAAAAGCAAATTATTACAGGAGGTTTCTGTTTTGAGGACACTTCGACAACCTTCTTTTACACATACAGAGCCTTTAACAAATGAAATACAGATTATATCAAAATTTCCTCATTCTGCCTAGCCTTTAGCCTATATGGTTATTTATGTATGCTTGTTGCCATAGAAACAATCAACCATCAGGTTATGAACACGTTATGAAGATTTCCTGATATGTAGAAAATTTTGTATAGTATGTACTTGACTTCTGGCTTCAATGAATGTAAGACATAAACACACACATACACACACTCGCACACAAGCTTTTGTGTCTTGAAGCTAAACTCCGTTACACACACACACACACACACACACACACGCACACACTTCATAAAGCTCCTACACTCATTATATTCACCCTGGACTCCGAGGTCACAGTGTTATTAAGGTCAGTGTTTTGCCTCAGGGAAGAAGCGCAGTGTGCTACTGTGAGTTAGACTCACGCTTACTCTCAAACACACACTCAACACTCCGAATAAACAACACACTGATAATAAACTAACACGCCTATACTAAAAAAATAAAAATAAAACCCACAAAGGACAGGTTTTGCATGCGCCCTGATTACTTATTGAATTACTTAAAGCAACAGTTCAGCTCTAATATAAAATAGACATGTGTGGAACAGAAGGCAGTACACACCCTTCAACACACACACACACACACACACACACACACACACATATATCTAAACAGAATTATTCTGAAGAGTTAACATTCTATTAAATTTCTACAATTCAGATTCATGATTTTATAAAATAAATCTTCTATCATCCCCTATATGATTTCGTTACCATCAAAAAAGGACACACACACACACACACTCACACACACACACACACTACTACTACTGACCCATCTAATGTCACATTTACTGACACGTCTACTGGCATACCGTTACATTTACTTACATGTCTACTGACGCATCCGCTGTTACGTTTACTGACATGTTTACTGCAATATTTATGACACGTTAACTGACACGCCTACTGTTGCGTTTACAAACATGTTTACTGACAAACATGTTTTTGGTGGTAATCCAACCTACTGGATTACAAACGCCTTTAAACAACAAGGAAGAAGAGGACACTGACTTGTTATGTCTACTGACACATCTACTGCTATGACACTATGACACAATAACATCTACTGACATGTCTCCTGGCACACCTGTGTTACATTTAGTTTCACAGCTACTGACACATCCGCTGTTATGTTTACTGACGTGCCCACTGACACGCCTACTGTTACGTTTACAGACATACAGTATATACTGACACACCTCTGATATGACACATTTAATACTCGGCTCTGTTGTGCTTACTGACATGTCTACTGGCACATCTCTGTTACATTTACTTTCAAGTCTACTGACACATCCGTTGTTATGTTTACTAACAAGTCTACTGTCCCATCTACTGACATGACTACACACCTCTGATATGTTCCAGCTCTGTTAAGTTTACTGACATGTCTACTGACACACCTCTAATAGGTTTACAGACATACTGTATCTACTGACACACCTCTGATATGTTTACAGACACATCTAATGACCCAGTGCTGTCCCATTTACTGACATGCCAACTGTTACGTTTATGGGCACGTCTACTAACACGTACGTTACATTTACTGACCTGTCTACTGACATGCCTAATATTACATTTACAGAAATGTCTACTGACACACTTCTGTTATGTTTACTGACACCTACTGTTATGTTTACAAACATGTCTACTGACACATCTCTGCGGGAATGCAAGCTACTGGATTCCACCCACTGTTAACAACAAGGAGGGAAGAGACACATCTGTTACGTTTACTGACATGTTTACTGTTACATTTACTGACACATTAACTGTCACTTCTACAGTCATGTCTAAAGTCATACCTACTGTCATGTCTACTGACACATCTATTTTCAGGTCTAATGTTCCATTAACTGTCACATCCAATGACAATTCTACTGACATGGCTACTAACAAGTTTACTGACACATTGACTGTCATGTCTACTGACATATTTACTGCCAGATCTACTGTCATGGCTACTGTCATATCTGAGTTTACATTTACCAACATATACAGCTCTCAATTTATTGACACCATTTACTGACATGACTGAAAGGTCTACTGACACATCTACTGCTGCATCTACTGTCATGTCTACTGACACGTTTGCTGACACACCTACTGTACTTTCATATCCAGCATTACATTTCCTGTTACACCTAATGACACATCTTCAGTCATGTCTATTGTCAAATCTGCTCTAATGTCTACTGACAATCCTACGGTTACACCTACTTTACGTGTGTTGCAGACACACCAAGTAAATAAAACGTACAAAGCTGTACATAAACGTATCACGTCGAAGCTGACATGATTGAAATCGTACTTAGGATCCCAGCAGGAAGCCACAGGTCCGAATTTTCCAGGACGTTCCCGAGTCAGAGCCTCCAGCAACCAGCAGAGACAGCACAGCTGCCGATACACATGTTCCCTACAAGAGGACAGAGCAGATACAGTGTTACATCTCAAATGTCTGTGCAATATGTACTGTACATCTATACCAGGGAAATGATTCTGATTGGTCAGATGGCTCAAGGATTTATTTTAATGCGCTCATTCTACTGCGTTAAAGTTGATATAGCTACAGATATTATATGGTGTTAAAAATATGCATGTGGTGAGTTCAACATACAGACGTCAGCAGCTCCTTATAACAGTCCGAGGTAACATGGGAATATGAGGAAATTATAATTTTAGTGTTTTATTCATTTTATTAATTACCAAGAGATAAAATCGAGAGGTGGATGAGAGGAACAACCTAATAGTATGTTTACAGCCACTATAACGTACTGTAAGTGATAACTTGTTTTGCAGCCATCCCACAAAAATTAATGTTACTATAAATGGATGATAAACCACACGACTAGGCCAGAAGAGAGATGTTATTTTATTATACACAGTTCCTTATACACATTAAAGTCTAAATCAGAATGTAATTGTTTTTAAGGATTAACACATGACAGGCCAGGTTGTTAACACAATCCATGCCAAGGTGCTGAGCAGCGGAGTTACTGTTACCATGGCAGAAAAGTTCAACTGCCTGTTGTTGTTGGCATAAGTGTTATTTCATAGTTTAAAGTTAACAAGAAGCCACAATACAAAAACTCCTTTGTCCTGAAAGGTTTTTTAAAAAACAGAGCTGACACTGGAGACTCCTTACAAATATGTTTTATAAACTCATCTCTCTCTCTCTCTCTCTCAAGTTACAGATCCTGGATCTGTATCCTGGTTGCCAGAGACACCCTCTTCCATCTGAACCTGTCTGACTCCTGATGCCCTGCTTCTGGTTGGGGTTCTCGTTGCATGGGCGCCTCTGGCTTCTCCTCTGCAGCAGAGGTCAGTTTTGGTCTTGCTTTCCTGCGAAGGTCTTCATGAGAGACAGTTTCATCATGGAACTTGATGGGTTCTTGCAAGAGGCTGAACTCTGTGTCGTAAAATAACAACTGACTGTTGTTGTTTTTGTTGTTACATAATTCCCTAATGCCATATGTGTTATTTCATAGTTTTGAAATCCCCAGTATTGTTGTAGAATGTAGAAAATAAATTACTAAACAAAAACAAAGAAATTTGCAAGTTTGCAAGAGCAGTAGTGTACGTCCAAACTTTTGACTGTTAATGCACAGTGTTTTAGCATATTATCATATTGTTTTAGAACTAAGGCTTGTGATTGATTCTAAGTCTTTAATCCACTAAAATAATTAAAAACAAATGAATTCAAGTTTCTCAGTTATCCTCGATGTGAAGCAGGGCGCATCCGATTGGACACATCTAGAACCAGACGTTGTGAATGGGAAAACAAAAACAGTTCTGGGAACAGTTCTAGAACCAGGTTCTATTACACTGAAGCGATTCTGCAATTCTAAAACTGTTCTCAGAACTGTTTCCATTTGCGCATCTTTAACTTCTGGTTTTAGAATCTGTCCAATCAGATGCTTACTGCATCACACTAAGGAAGTGCAGTCCAACTAATAGCAACCCAGACGCACCAAAGCTAAGAGCTACAATCATCAGTAAGTACAGTACTTGCATACAACAGCACACTTTGTCGAAGCCAGAAAAAAGAAAGAAACCAAAAAGCGTGTGCTAACCTGTTCATTCCTCAACAGCACAGAGATTAAAGCATTAAAATGATCTAGTGATAGCCCTAGTTATAACATTATTTTACTGAAAAAAGAAAAAAAAAGATAATCCCTTGCAATACCACCACAGTCCACTTGGGGCTGCAGCCTGAGAAAGAAATCAGTGCCCTACACCATAACATGTACGCTACCATTGTGTTTATAAAGAGTAGTTTATAACTATGAACACATTCAAATTGATGTATATAACCACACAGAACCTGTATTTACGCTTTGTATTTATTGTAGTCTAGGGGAAACTCAACAGCACATTGATGAAGGTCCCATATTTTACTCATTCTTTTAAAATGTGACAGGCTCGTTTGTCACTTCTCCTTCGAACACACACCAAATGAGCTACTATTGAGCCACACCCCTTTAGAAAACTGCAAAGCTGGATTTTGCATAACAGATACGCTTTAATTGGCACAGTCCAGTTTGTGTTGAATGGCAGGTGGCAAGCTAGCATAATGGCCTATAGGGGAAAAAAAAAGACCAAACTAAGAAAGATAACAAACTAGAAATGCATTAGAGATGGCCTTGGTTAACTGTGACAATCACATGCTTGGTAAAGTGAGAGCTGTTAGAGCGAGCAAATAATACAACATTTTCTGCTAAATTAGCTATTAGCTAGTCATGAAAGCTTTTATCACTGTTGGCTGTCAGATCAACAAGGAAATGTCGGTGTCCATTCTTTTCTTTTCAATTCTGGTCCAGTAGGGGGGGGCGCTGTTTGGCTCTTTGTTACTCTCGGGCTCTCAAAAGACCAAAAATTTTTCCTGAAAGTAATTTTTCTTTGTGGAATTATCCAAGTCTGAGATATTTTCCGGAGTTTTTTATTCCTAAGTGATTTAGAGTGTGGGTACACAGACACAAACACACACACACACACACACGCACACAACTATTTGCGAGCACAGCAATCAAATGCAGCAACAAAACACCCACTGATGTTTACAGCATTTAAATCCTCAGTGTGAGCACTTTAGAGAGAAACGTCATTGAAGCACAGAAAGACAATTAGAAAGTGTGTAGGATTGGGTATAAAGTGTGTTAGAACAAGAGAGAGAGAGAAACACCACAAGGCGTCACAAGAGGAACATAGGAAGAGAACGGACACAAAGAAAAAAGATACAGATCGAGAAAGTTCGAGAGAAATTACTGTAAGGGGAGGAGATTAGAGAAAGACACTGACACAGAGACAAAAGGAGAAGGACGGTGTGAAAAAGAGAGACCAGGGAAGAAAACAATTGTGAGAAAGACTCACAAGAAAGATGGAAAGACAAAGACGGAGAGACAGAAAGAAATGAGGGAAATAAGAGACAGTTATAAAAACATAAAGAGAGGCACAAAATAAGGAAATTAAGAAAAGACATGAGAGAAAGAGATAAAAAACAATAAGAGAAAGAGGTGGAGAAAAATACAGGAAGAGAAAGATGGAGAGACACTTGAAAGAACAAAGACACGATGAGAAAGACAGAGCTGAGAGGGACAGAAAGACATTAAGAGCAAAAGATTAGAAAAAGTGAAAGAAAAATACAATGAAACAAAGAGGTAAAGAGAGCAGGACAGTCAAAAAAACAACGAGCGAGAGAGACGAATGAGAGAAAGAGATGGAACAAAAAAAGAAAGAGTGTGAAGAAATGGAAAGTTGAAGGGAGAGAGACACACAAGAGAATGAAATAAGGAGAAAAAGAAACAGCAATAGAGGAAAAATGTTCAAGAAAAAATAAAGAGAAAGACATCAAGCACGGAACAGAAGACAAGAGGTTATGAAACAAAGAATGAGTAAGAAAGAAGAGAAAGAAGGAAAATACAAAGAGAGTCTTACTCTGATAACTGCTGTGACTGATCTGAAGCCAGTGATTGGTGGACCGGAGTAAACGGGCGGAGTCGTCGTCCCCGCCTCCTGTTGCTCTGCCTACACAGGGATAAGCAGACTCCTTTATTAACAGATGATTCTGGATAGAAAACAATATTTGTGTACAAACATGCAATCATCTTTATCTTCAACTTTATCTCAGCAATCCTGATGTAAACAGAGTTCAGTCCCATCATCCAATACTCACATCCTTCCCATAATCCCATGAAAATCTGTCTTTTTTAGAATTAACATTACCTCTCCTCCTCATTCTCTATCTCTGAGTCAGTAAGGGAGGATGGATGATGAAGAGCAGTGCGTCTCCTCTCTTCTTTTTTTCTCCTCTTTTCATTCTTCTGCTCCTCCTGCTCCTGAAGGAGTTGAAAATAACTACTGCCCTGCTTAACTGCTGCAACTAGCTTCCTGAGGGACATAAGACATACTTTACGTTTATTAAACAAAATTAATATTCTACAGCCATAGAGTGAATACTAGCTGAAATAATCACCATCAGCAGCAACACCACTGGACCACTAACACCATCAAACTCATTCACTCATCATCTACTGTACAGTATACTGCTTCATCCTGTATTCAGGATCACGGGTGGCCTGGGGTGGCCCATCCCAGGAGACTTAGGGCACAAGCACGGGGAGAACATGCAAACTTCATGCACACAGAGATGGGAATTGAGTCTGGACCCTGGAGGTGCAAGTGCTAACTGCTACACCAATGTGTCGCCCCATCAAAGAGCAACATTCCATTAAACGCCAGCATTGTCCAACAAAAATCACTGCAATTCACTATGAAACACCAATCGTTTACCAAAAACACCACCATCCACCAATAAACACCAGTGTATTTTCAATGTATCAAATGAACACACACCATCAAACACCAATATTTATCTCCTGTCAACATTCTCCATGCCAACCTCCACCCTGCACCACTAAGCATGAGTGCATTCTCCACAAGACATCACACATATCATTAAACCTAACATTAAACACCAACATTCTCCATATAATACCTTTATCATGCACCAATAAGCACCAGTACATTCTCCATAGGACATCACACACATTATTAAACACCAACGTTCTCTATCAAACACCAATATTCTCCAAACACTCCAGCATTCCACAGAAAAGCACCAGTACAGGTACATTCTTAGTAAAACAGCATCACACACCATTAAACATGATTATTCTATATTACTTGCCAACAATTTCTATTAAACACCAACATTCTGCATAAAATACCTCCAACATCCATGAATAAGCACCACTAGATTCACCATAAGGAATCATCACATACCATTATACTCTAACATGTATCATCAAGGATTTAAGCATTAACATTCATCAACATTTGCGATCAAACACCAGCAAAAACATACATTTTCAAATTTCAATATCAAACATTCATCAAAATACTACACCATCCACCAATGAACTCATTTATCAAATGAACACACACAATCATCTAACAACACCAACATACTTAACTGGTGCCAACAATTGCCATCAAATACCAAAGTTTTTCATAAAATACTTTCACCATTCATTAGTAAGCACCAGCACATTTTTCATAAGACATCACACTCCAATATTCATCATCAAACACCACAATTTGCAATTAATCTTTAGCCATCAACAATGTTTACCATCAACCACAAACACAAACCAATAAATCTCTGGAATTCACTATAAAAAAAAACAAATTTCACCAAACACCAATAAACACTTATACATTCCCCATGGGACATCATCACACACATTATCAAACACTAACATTCATTTATTCAGTCATTCATCCCAGCAATACCCATAAATACCCACCACCAAATACCAGCATTCATCATCAAGCCCTCGCATTCATCATTAAACCCTAGCACTCATCATCAAACATCACCATCTGCATTTAAACACAAGGATTCATCAACATTTTCCATCTAATACTGCCATTTCCTATAAAACACCAGCATCCATCATCAAACAGCTCCATCTGCCTTTAAACACAAGTATTCAGCAGCATTCATCACATTCTCAATCAAATACTGGCATTCCCCACCAAACACCAGCATTCATCATAAACACCTCCATCTGCATTTGACCATCAGAATTTATCAGGATCGATCATCAAACAAAGCATTCACCATCAAACACCACCACCTGCAATTAAAGATTAGCATGCACCTTCAAAACACCAGCATTCATCATCAAACACCTTCATCTGGATTTACCCATCAGCATTCATCAGTATCCAACATCAAACACCAGCATTAGCCATCAAACACCTGCATTCACCATCAAACACCAGCATTCATTATCAAACACCACCACCTGTATTTAGACATTAACATTCGTCAGCATTCATCATAAAAAAACAGCATTCCTGATCAAACACCACCTTCTGCAACTAAAGATAAGCATTCATCAAACACCACCATCTGCAAATAGAGATCAACATTCAGTATCAAATACCAACATCCATTATCAACCTGTATGAAATTCCCCATTAAACATCAACATTCACTACAAACCACCACTCAGTACTCATCAATAAGCTCCAACTCCTTGCTCACACACACACACACACACACACACACACACACACACACACACACAAATCTATTTACTGACAAACAACAAATTTCACCATTACACACCAACACCTACCAACAAACACTAACATCATCATCAGACACTAATGTTCAAATTTACACTTTAGCATTTAATACTCACTATCACACTCTCAAAGACTGCAAACACCAAACCTCAAACACAACGTCATCATTTACCATTAAACACCAACGTTTATTAAAACTCACATCAAATAGTTACATGGCAGTACTGACCAAAAAAAACAACAACCAATTTTCACATCAGTGGAACATTACTCTTTAAATATTTAACAAAAAAAAAGCCTATTACACTCTAACATGCCTAATTGCACACCAGAGTTTAACCACACCATCAAACACAAGAATCCTCTGTACAACTTCATCACAAGCACATTTCCACCGTCCATCCATGCACAAAACTTCTGTACTATTTCTCCTTACAATATTAGACCTCATGCTGCGAAGGTCATTTCACTGAGGGAAAGCAGAGCAGAGCAGACTTTTCCAGCAATGTGCAGTGCAGATAATAAAAGCCAAATGAACGCTGGAGGTAAAGAAAGCAGCGACCCACATAAACAGTAAACTTATTCTATTTCGAACTGGATAAAAAAGCCAGCCACGGTAATTGTGTTTTCCTTCTTTAAAATGCCAGACCACCGCGGCTTTGGCATGCATAATTCACAATTCTGGAATCTATCAGTGACTGTCATAAATGTCATCCATTTTGTGATGCCCAGAGAGGAAAAGAGAGAGAAAGAGAGAAAATGAGAGAGAGAGAGGCCCTGCTGAGAAACAGTGTGTTTTATTCTCCCACATGGACAGACGAAATGCCAGCTATAACACGTGCCAGGCTCACATTAGGTACGAGAATGGAAGAAACAGAAATTGAGAGCAAAAAGGGACCAATGTAAAAATTAAAAAACAAAACAAAATGTGATGTCGGCTGAAACTTTATCTTCTCTCAGCCAGACGAGCCCTTATACAGTTTACCATTTATCCATTCATTCATCGTCTATACTGCTTATCCTGTGTATATAAATAAAAAATATGTATACAATAAAAACCTACACTTCGTTGTGGAATGTGAGTATATGTGTTTATTGTTGAATATGAATGTATGTGTTTATGTTAGTGTAGGTGTTTGTTGTTAAATGTTAGTGTATGTGTTTGTTGTTAGCATAGGTGTTTGTGTGTTGAATGTTCGTGTAGGCGTTTCTTAGTGTATATTTGCTGTTATAGGTGTTTGTTGTTGAATGTTGGTGTAGGTGTTTATCGTCACTGTAGGTGTTTGTTGAATGTTAGTGTAGGTGTTTATCGTTACTGTAGGTATTTTTTTTAATGTTAGTGTAGGTGTTTGTTTAATGTTAGTTGTTTTTTTTTTGTTTGTGTAGGTGTTTGTTGTTTAATGTCAGTGTAGGTGTTTGTTGTTGAACGGTGGTATTTCATGATGAAAGGAGTTTGATTGTGGATGGTGGTGTTTGGTGGTGAATTTTTGTGTTTGATGGTGAATGCTGTTGTAGTTTTTTGATGCTGAATGTTAGTTTAAGTTAGCATTCTTCAGCTCCGGTTCTGGAGGGCCAGTGTTCAGCACACATTGGTGATTCTTCTGCTAAAACTCAACTGATTCAACTAATCTGTTAATTACCAGGCTCACTGATTGTGTTTATGTGTAGATAAATTATTATTGGTGTTTAATGGTGATTGGTGGCATTTGATGGTGAATGTTGATTTTTTAATGGTGAATGTTGGTGTTTAAGGGTAAACATTGGTGTAGGCTGTTGATGGTAAATGTTGGTGTTTAATGGTGAATGTTGGTGTTTAATTGTGATCATTAGTATAGGCGTTTAATGGTGAATATAAGTGTTGAATTGAGAGTGGTGGTGTTGACAGTGTTATAAAAGAAATTCTAAATTTTTAACTGGATAGACTGA
>JAOTRS010000028.1:2183241-2194700 GCA_028565755.1 Dinotopterus cunningtoni | reverse complement strand
GCTGACTCTTCCATGAAGGTCTTGTGGAACGGTGCACCACCACTCCTAAGTCTGCTAAATCTTCCTGCAGGTTTTTTTGCAGTCAAATAGGGGTTTTGATTTGGTTTTCTGACCAGCACACGAGCAGTTCTCTCCGAGAGTTTTCTTGGTTTTCCAGATCTCATCTTTATTTATTTTCTTTCGTATTTCTTTTTATTCATATTTATTTCTTACGTATAAGTTTTTATTTTTTAAGGTGACTGGCGCTCGTATAAGCATTTCACTGCATATCGTACTGTGTATGACTGTGTATGTGACAAATAAAATTTGAATTTGGTATATACATCTTACAAGATAAATCTTGGCCTTCACTAGATGCGAAGTCAACCTTTGCTTACTCAGATACACATGAAGCCACTGCATGTTTTTGAATTGCTACTGCTGCCTGTTGTGTGTCAGAGACAGAAAGTTCTATCTGCCCTCTTCTGCATATCTTAGCCAAAAGACACCGATGATTGACTTCTGCGGATTACAGATGACTGGGGCATCATTGGGATTCCTGTGAAATGACTTTCAAAAACAAAACTCAAAAACTAACTAACTAAAATCTCTTGTCCTGAAAGTCAAAAAAATCTTTTGGGTATGAACTGCACACAAATTATCGACATAGGGGAAAAAAAAGTCTATCTAGCATTTAGCTAGCATGTACTGTAGTATTTCAAAAATTTCAAGAATCAGACTCAGAAACAAAACAGGCATCACATCTAACATGAAAAACACAACGTAATTACAATCTAATCCATTAGTACGACTTGGTATAGTGTGTAATGAATACTTATGAAATACTTATAATCTATAAACTTATGAACTAACATCAGGACTGAATTCAGCATGAGGCTATACACGGCATTTTCTCCTTACATTCTCTGGCTACAGGTTAATTAATCAGTTGAATCATAAAGCTTTATTACACTCACTTTACACCTGTGTGTGTAAGAGAATGGGCTTAATAAAGTTCGACCCCGTGGTACAGTGTGCAGTGGTACAGTCCAATCTAGAACTCGTTAGCAGGTAGAACAGTGCTGGGTCAGTACAGTGTAATGAATGTGAGATATTATACTGCCTTCATAAAGTGGATTATGATGTAGCAGTTATTCAGTGCAGGTGGATTTATAATGCATTATAGATATTAGTGTAATGAAGAGCTGTACATTATCACTCTGACCTTTTTACTCCCAATCAACTCTCTCTCCCGCGCTCTCTCTCTTGCTGCAGGGTGTGTAAGTATATGAGTGTGTGAGTACAGATGGTGACTGTTTTGATGGATAGCTCACTCTTTTTTACTTTCTTTCTTTTCTTCGTAATCAGCTCCACTTTAAGATAAGTTGAGGCTACATTCACATTACCAGCCTGAAGTGACTCAGATCAGATTTTTATTTTTCTTAATATGACATAGATCTGATTGTTATGGCCATCTAAACTTTCAAATGTGATGTTTTTCAGATCGGACCTCAGTCAGTTTCATATGTGGTCATAGATCAGGTATATACCCAGTATGTGTTCATGTGACTTAAATGAGAAGAGAATGAGATTCGAGTGACTTTCTGCCTCTGCGCGGTGATGTCATTATTAAGCACCGGCAGCAGACGTTTGGTTTTCTTCCTTCTTCTGGACCTCAACAAATCCAGCTGACTAACTGCCAGCCGTCCTCCAGAGCGAGACCCCAAACAGAATTTGCAAAATCGCATCCGTTGTTTGAAATAAATGAGTGATAGCATGTTTTATCCCAGATGGCGTGAGCAAAGATGCATCGATGTGAGCATACTGTACGTGCCGTTTCAAAGGACGGGCGCCTTCGCGTTAGAGACAGATAACAGACACTTATAATTATGAAAGTGTCTGACCAAAAAATCTGAATTGAGAAATGTGCCTCGTAATGTGAATGCAACCTAAAGTTAATTATTACATCATTTATTTTTGGTGAACTTTGGTAGAGATGGTATCTTCTGCAAGGGGATTGACGTCTACATTCATCTGGAATGTCCACAAAACTCTTTCCGGTGATCATTCTACATACTCGTGTCATAAAATCAGCAGCTTTCTGTGTTCTGCTATAATGCTGTGAAAAAGCTGTAGACCTGGTTCACTAAGGGAAAAGCTTGTAATGTCTATTAAAATAAGAAGGAATGTCTAAACAAAAAAAATACCCCTTGCTTCCCTTTCTCTCTCTCTTCTACACTGTGTTTCTACTTTTACCTCTTTGTAAGATCTCTGAGGGTTGGCTCTCTTAATATCGTGACCAGGTAAATGAACTTGAATGAGAAATCTGTTTAAAGGGACAGAGCTATTTTTATTTTTATTAATAATGGGACTAACATTAGTGCAGGAATGGTCATCTTGTTTTCAGTTGAACATTTTGAATGTAAAAGCCCTATCTCTGAAGATTGAACACGAGTGAACGTATACAGTGAGAATGTTGGCCAAGAGCATACAGAGGCTTAAAATTTTGTAAAACACTCTCACATAATTTGATGGGAGTGTATTGAAGATTTTGCAAAAGATCAAACAGGTGTACAACCTCATTTACAATTAACAGTTTGTCTTTTCAATTATTATTTAATTAATTGGATCTACAGTATCTGGTGCTGTTGTTGTTGTTCTTTCACCTGCTCCCATTTAAAGCATCACCACAGTGGATCATCCAATCTGCATATTGTTAAAAACTTGGCACAAGTTTTGCACCAGATGCTCTTCCTGATACAACCCGTCCATTTTATCTGAGCATGGGACCTGCACTAAGGGTGTCGAGGAACACCAGTGGCGAGGTGTGGGGCTGGGACAAGATCCCAAGCCTTCCTTCTACATGGCTGATAAAAAGCCTACTACAGAGCTACCAATGCCATTTGATTAGCTAATGTATGGTGGAAAAAATGTGAAAGCATTTGGTGATATACACTCCCTGGCCAGAAAAGGGCTGGACTTGAGCAAAGAAAAAGAACTTAGCTGAAATGGACAGATAGTGCTGAACTGCCAACTTGATAGAAAAAAGCATGTGCGCAATGTCATGAGAACTCACAGGACTGGGAATAAACAGCTGTGTATTCATAAGAAAACCACTTGTTAGTGAGACTCATCAGAAAAAGGCTTCAGTTTGCTAGGGAGCATAAAGATTGGACTTTGGAGTGATGGAAAAAAAAGGATAATGAGTCCATGTCTGAGCCTTTTCCAGAGCGATGGTCGCGTCAAGGTAAGAAGGGAAGAACATGAAGCGATCATGCATAGTGTCCACTGTACAAGCTTCTGGAGACAGTGTTATGATCTGGGGTTGCTTCAGTTGCCCAGATCGAGACTCAGCAACGTTATGTGGCAATAAAACTAAGTCAGCTGACGACCTGAATGTACCGAATCACCAGGTTATCACATATTCCAGGAGTCTGATTGTGAAAGAGTGGTTCTAGGAGCATGATGAATCATTTTTTTCAAATATCTGGTAAACCACATTGTGTCCCATAATCTAAGCTAAAAGTATTAAAAATTAGAGTGTCTGTCATTTTATTTTGGCCAGGCAGTATATCTGGATAAAAACGAGCAGGTCAATGTGGTAACACTGGATAGGTTTTATGTACTGTATAGCGTACAGTTGTTGAGTAATGAATTCTAACATTAGTCATGCTGGTCTTACAGATTACCATAGCTTTAACAGCTCGTTTATTCCAAGAATCAATAGTTTCTGGCATTTCAATGATCACAAATTCTGTGATCTGTAAAAATTTATATCTTTCTTGGAGCACTGGAGAAACAAAAAGAGCAACCCAGTCTCAAGACTTTTGGCAATTCTTACTCTGCTATTAGAGCAAAGAAAATTATTAAGGAACACGAGCAGGACATTAATATCCTTAATTAAAAGAAGACTAGGAATAATAATTCTGCTCCAGACAATGTTTTAAAAGAGGGGGAAACGGCAAAAATGAAAAGGGGGTTATTAGTGAAGTCTGGCTGCACTTCACTGAATGATATGGATGCTCCCAGTGGTTTCTTTTTTTTTTTTTTTTTATTATGAAAAATCTGAGACATGTTTTCGTCTTCCAGATGGCACAATTGCAACTGACTGCTTTGAAATTCCATGCCATGCCTTTAATTTTTTTTCTCCAGTCTGTACAGAAATAAAAGCTGTGATGACGCAGAAACAGCTTTACTTCAGGAAGGTCTGGCATGCCTGGAGGATGCGCAAAGTTAGACTCTGATCTCAGTTTTAACAAATGTACCATTGCAGTGTCGCAGCTTTCGCTTGGATGTCCTCCAGGAATTCATGCCATGTCATCAAATTTGTATTTAAAAAAGAAAATTATATATATATAACAGTATACATACAATATATTGCCAAAGGTATTTGCTTGCCTGCCTTCACATGCCTATGAACTTCAGTAACATCCAATTTTTAATCCAGAGCGTTTAATATGATGTTGGCCCCGCCCCCCTTGCAGCTATAACAGCTTCACTTCTTCTGGGAAGGCTTTCCACAAGGTTTAGGAGTGTTTCAGGTTGGAACTGGTGTGGGGTTGTTTTTCAGGAGTTGGACTCGGCCCATTACTTTCAGTAAAAGGAACTCTTAATGTTTCAGCATACCGAGACATTTTGGACAATTTCATGCTCCTAACACTGTGGAAACAGTTTGGGGACGGCCCCTTCCTGTTCCAACATGACTGCGCACCAGTGCACAAAGCAACGTCCATAAAGACATGGATGAGCGAGTTTGGCGTGGAAGAACTTGACTGGCCTGCACAGAGTCCTGACCTCAACCTGATAGAACACCTTTGGGATGAATTACGGTGGAGACTGTGCGCCAGGCCTTCTCGTCCAAAATCAGTGTCTGACCTCACAAATGCGCTTCTGGAAGAATGGTCAAAAAATCCCATAAACACACTCCTAAACCTTGTGGAGAGCCTTCCCAGAAGAGTTGAAGCTGTTATAGCTGGAAAGGGAGCGGGGCCAACATCATATTAAAACATATGCATTAATAATTGGATGTTACTCAAATTCATATGCATGTGAAGGCAGATAAGCAAATACTTTTGGCAACATAGTGTATATATATATATATAGTCAGCATAAGTCAGCATCATTTTTATAGACTTGTTAGTGTTTTCTGATATTGTCCCTTGGCTCTGTTGACTTTCCCATGCTTCCCTCTCCCTCTTTCTTCCCTTGATTTTTGCAGTGAAGATGTAGGGCCTATCAACTACCTAGAGGCTTGAATTCTCTCTACAGGTCTTCATGTATGTGTGTACAGAGGAATATCAGAATAAAACATTGACGCGAGTGGTGTTAAGAATGTGTGGCACATTGTATAAATGGCTACCACAGCTGTGCTACATGGGATGAGTAGCTTAGTTGCTTCTGCTTTATGGCACAGGTTTAATCCTGCTGCAGCCGCTAAGTCTTCTTCTGGTCTGGACGGCACCGGGATTAAGCAGCTGCGTTCAAATTGTCAGCGCATGAAGAAGAACATGGGCTGTTTGCAAGCTGCAGAGACTCTTGTCCCAACAGGAAGGTCTCCTTTGGACAATTACAGCTCAAGCTGTGATGAAGAGAATTGATCTGTCTGCTGTTACACCTCTTTTATAAGCTGTTTGTCCTCCAAGCCTGGAAACTTTTTAGAGAGAACATCTCTGGAACAAAAAGGAACATGCCTGTATGAGGAGCCATGCTGCAGTGACCTGCAGTACACCACTGCCATGTACAGTCCCTCTTATTCTACCTTCCTTCCTCTCCTTGCTTTGTTTCATCATTACAGTGAAACCTTGGATTACGAGCATAATTTGATCCGGAAGCAGGCTCATATTTCAAAACACTCGTAAATCAAATTGAATTTTCCCATAAGAAATAATGGAAACTTAAATTATTTGTTCCACAAAAAAAAAAAATACATAAAAATAATTAATACAAAATATGAAGTAAAAATAAAACAAATAATCCTGCATTTTACACCTTTAAAAAAAAGTAAAAATTAATCCTGACAGATAAGTGTTTCCGTTTGTGCGCGCAGGCGCTGTGTGTGTGTGTGTGAATTTAAAGTAAGGAGCCCCTCCCCCTTCTCGTCTTGCAGTTATCCTTCCTCCACTCTTTTCACACACACACGCACACTGTTTTATCGAAAAAAATAAACAATAAATCTCTCTAATGACACTCGATTGAGCGACACACTAATGGAATCACTGCTGTAAAGTAAAAATAAAACAAATTAACCTGCACTTTACCCTTGAAAAGAATCGCGACAGAGCAGTGTTTCTGTGTGGAGCAGAGAGAAAGAGTGTGTGTGTGTCTGTAAAGGCGAAAGTAGAAGGGGTCTGTGTGTGTGGCAGTGTGTCCAATGACGCGCGACACAGAGACAAAGAGCAGACTGAGCCTTGAGCAGAGAGAGAAAATGGGTCTTTAACCTCTCTAATGAGACTTGCCTTTGCTTTACACACGCGCTGTACACACACGCATACAGACACAAAATAAAATATGTTTTACACACTTACACGTGGTCACAGTGTTATAGTAAACAGTATACGCATGCACGGATGTTGATTATACCAGTAAGAGACGCGCATTAAGATCCAGCAGGGGAGACGATTACCCACAATTCCACAGCACAGGAGAGAAAAAAAACATTGGCTCAGTTGTGATCACGTGACGCTCGGCGTCAAAACAAGAAGCGCATGCATGATACATGATACTCTGTACTCGTAAACCAAGCCTTGTTCGATTTCCAAGTCAAAATTTATTAAAAATCTTTGCTTGTCTTGCGGAACACTCGCAAACCGCGTTCTTCGCAATTTGAGGTTCCACTGTACTTTCCTCCATCCTTTCTCCTTTCCAGACTTATTCCTTCTTTCCTTCTTTCCCTTTCTCCCCATATTCATTTCTCCCTTGATTTGCTTTCTTTCCAAATTCCTTTCTTCTTTTTCCCTTCTCCCCATATTACTTCCTTCCTTTCCTTCCCCTTCTTTCCTTTAATTCATTCCTTCTTTGCAGTATTATTCCTTATTATTCTTTCTTTCTTTCTTGTCTTATTTTTTCTTTCCTTCCTTACATTCCTTTTTTCCTTTTCGTCCCCTATTCATTCCTTTCCTCCTTCTTTCTAGTCTTATTTCTTCTTTCCTTCCTTCCATTCTCCCTTCCTTCCTTTTATTCCTGCATTGCTTCTTTCCTTTCTCCCTTCTTTCCAGTCTTATTCCTTTCTTTCTCCCTTTTTTCCTATTCTTTTTGATATATTCTTCCTTTCTTAACATATATTAATAACACTACACATTAAACCAAATTAAAGTATAAAATAAACACAACAGAGGACCTAAATCCAGCAGCACGCTCGGCTGTGTGTTAAGCGAGAGCGGGAATCGTTCAGACTCAGTGTGATTAAAGAGAGAAATGTTTTGCTTTGCAGATGATGTACTGATGTAGAATTGATCTTACACACGTTGCTCACTGATAAACTGCAGCAGGAGGAGACGTCGTGTTAAAGAGAGCGGCCATTAAAACAATTTCATTTTCATCGAATGCCAATTCTTGGATCTAAGCTTGTTGGTAGTTAATGTATGCGTGTGTGTGTTCTTTTCTTTTAGCCTCTTTCTGTCTCTTACACACACACACACTTTCTCTCTCTCTCTTATCTAGTCACTCTCTTTTACTCACTTTTTTTCAATATCTCTCTTTCAGTCACTATGTATCGTTCTCTCTTGCTCTCTCCCTATTCTTTCTCTTTAAGTCACTCTCTCCCTATTTATCGTTTGTTCTATTTTTTTATCATTGGAATTTGTGTTGTTTCTTCTCTTTGACTTTTCTGCCCTACTCTATCTCTTTTCTTTTGCTCTCAATCTCTTGCACTTTATTACTCTCTCTTGCTTTCCATCCTTTTTTTCCTTTTTCTCTCCTTCATTATTTTTTTTCTTTCTTGTTTTTTGTTTGTTTTACTGACCTCTCTCTCCTCCTCTTCCTTACAGATTTTTTCTTCTTCTTTTTAGCTTTGGCCGCTGGCCGAGGAGAGAAGTCTGCATCAAGCGACACACTGCAACAGAGAGAGAGACAGAGAGAGAAGGAGAGTGAGAAAGAAACAGGTTAACAATGGCACCATCCTCATATGTGTGGAATAACTTGTGATCTGGCAGAGAAGTGGACTTTGTCTGTGATTGTGAAAAGAAAAGAATGCTTGAACAGGAAGTACAAGGGGTGTTCAAGTCGAACCGGGACTTTGTGATTGCAAAATAATAGAACACAGTTCAGAGAGTAAAAACTCCCTTTATTTCTCTATATAATTCTCTGCACTTATCCCTGTGTTTTACTAGTGCTTGGACACCATCAAGGTATAAAGTTTTCTCATTTTTCTGCCTGCTTCATGTCTAAAACGCTGGCCTCCCAGGAACTCCTTAAATAGCCCAAACATGTGGAAATGTCTTGGAGCGAGGTCAGGACTGTACGTGGGATGTGGCGATAACTTCCAGACGAGTTCCTGTAATGTGCAAGTGGTGTTGGTGAAGATTTTGTGTACAGTTCAAACACACACAGATGTGTCTTGTCCACAAGTTATCAGTTGATACTTCTATATTCACCTTAAATTTCATCACGAGTCCTGGTTTGACTTGAACGCGCAACACAGATTTAAAAATGGAACACAGGAAAGGTGAGTTTACAGAGTTGGCACAAAAAGAACAGGTGGTTTGAGACAGCGTTTAGAGATACAGCATCATAAAGCATCACTAAAGTACAGCGTGCGCTAGCAGTCAGCTCATTAGTGCTGAGAGCGAGAACGTGGTATTTATGAACCTTTTCATTGAAATAAATTAAAACAGTTAAGTGTGATCTTAATGCACTTTTGCTAGACGGCCACACTGTGAACTCCAGGATTAGTGCACTCTGAGTACATAAACAAAACCCTTTAGTTAATTGCTGTGATTTAAATAATAAGCCAAACATGCAATAATTAACAAGAAGTCAAGGGTAACTCTCAGCATGATGCTTCACTGTGGGATTGATGGGTTTCTATCAAACATCGAACATAGCCCTCTTTTTGTTCTCCTCAAGCTAGACAATGGTTTCCACACGTCTCCTTTTGCTCTTCCAATGTTACACAAATGCCAGAATTTTGGAGAATATGGGCAATAATGGTCTCCTATCTGAGGTCCTTCCAGTATGTCTTGGGTTACCTCTTGGCATCTTGTTAGCTTCTCTGCTTCTCATCCTTGCTAGACAAAGCGTCTTAATTTCTCCATTTTTAGATAATTGACACTGCATGTTTCCAGGTTTCGTCACAGATGTATTTCTGATGGGTCTTCATGATGCTGTTTTGTTTTAGTTACCAAACTCCAGACACCTTCTAACTCAACATGGTCTTTCCCTTATTTTATTCCTTTCTTTATTTTCTTAAATTGATGTAGATAAAAATATAAAATATGTTTTTAAATTAGTTATTTTGTTTTCAGTTTTGTTATTTTGTTTTGAATGAGTAATTTTGTTTTCTGTTTTGTTATTTTTGAATTTGATATTTTGTTATTTTGTTTTTGAATTTATTTTGTTTTTGAATTTTTTTTGGTTATTTTGTTTTTGAATTTATTTTTCTTTTATGTTTTGTTATTTTGTTTTTCAATTAGTTATTTTGTTTTCACTTTTGTCATTTTGTTTTTGAATTTATTTTGTTTTCAGTTTTGTTATTTTGTTTTCGAATTTATTTTGTTTTCAATTTTGTTATTTTGTTTTTTAATTAGTTATTTTGTTTTCAGTTGTCATTTTGTTTTTAAATTTGTTATTTTGTTTTCAGTTTTGTTATTTTGTTTTGCACTTCTCGGACACCGAGAAACCTACATGTCTCTCCTGAAGAAAAAATCAGTAAAACTTGAGTAAAACTTTATTTATTAGCAAAATAAACAACTCCTTAAATAAAGTGGCTTGTCTGCGATAACATTTTAGAACGAGTTATTAATATAAACCTGTAATTTGCAGTGTCAGTGTATCGATACATAAATCGCACACAAAAGAATTGTGATATGTAACAGATTTTTTTTTTCTCTTGTCTCTACACTGTATAAGCATTAAAAAATTAAACAGCCAATCACTGCAGAACACAAGCACACACTACGGCAAATTCTGGACTCACCAATCAGTCTACACGGCAGGTCTTTGGACTATTGGAGGGAAACTTCAGTACTTTGAAGAAACCCAGCAAGCACACGGAGAAGATGCTAACCCGAGGCGGGAACCGAACCAAGATAGCGCTAACCACTACGCCACATGCTATCAAAAATGAAACACTGACTTTTAATAAATCTTAATTGTTCTTCACAGGATAGCAAAATAATGATTTTTTTGTATCTGGGATGGAGCCGAGGTATGTTGGTTATATAGGTGATGCTAACGAGTCCTGGGTGAAAAATATGAAATGTGTGATGAGATAGATCAGTGTTTGTAGTGCAGTAAAATGAAAGGGAGAGAAAGAGAGAGAGATGAAGAAAGGGAGAGAGAGAGAGAGAGAGAGAGACGGCTTTCGCATTAGTGGAGCTGTCCCACTTAAGATGCTGATTAGACAAACAACGAGTATCATTTTTGCTTAATTAGAAAGCGTTGTCACTCCTTACACTATTTGTGCCATGACACACACTCTACAAAACTGGGTTTGTTTATGGTAGAGAGGCAAATTTGCTCCTTCATTTCTGTAGCGTTCGTATGAAAAGTCTCAGACTTTCCCATTTATCATCATTTCGAAATCGTTACAGACAAATAGAGGGATCTCGGTGAAGCAGCTCTAAAAGCTTTCTGCACTTAGCATCTTGAGCTTGTCTTGCAAACACAGTACGTCTGTATTTGCAAGATTTCTGCTAATGGACTTATCACACGCTGCGATTATTTCAAATCAGTGCCATTCCGTCCATCAGTACGCCAGGGCTCCTGTGTGACGTGTGCTGTTCATTTTGAATATCTATATTGTGTAATATTTACCGTATCTGACGATTATTGTAAAAGACTTTTGAAAGTTAAAAAAAATACAAAACACACTGTGTCATGCTTTATTGGAAAATAATCAACTAAAGTGTGGTGTGATGGGAAGAAGAACAAATTTTTCTAAAAAAAAATCTTATAACAGCATATTTGTATTTATCCTTTTAGTATAGTTATTGTTACTTTAATATCAGGGCACTAGTAGTTCAGTGGTAGGTTTCTCACCAACCATGTTGAAGGCCTGGGTTTGATTCCCACCAATCACTCTTTTTTATTATTAATCAAGCAATATAGCTTAAAAAAAGATCTCCAGTTATCATGTTGGAGAGAAACCTACGGTGACCAAGAAGTGCAAAACAAAATAACAAAACCGAAAACGAAAAAACTAATTCAAAAATAAAATAACAAAACTGATCACAGAATAACAAATTTAAAAAAATAATAACAAAACCAAAATAACAAAACGGAAAACAAAATAACAAATTCAAAAACATAATAAAACCAAAAAC
>JAOTRS010000028.1:2119897-2130761 GCA_028565755.1 Dinotopterus cunningtoni | reverse complement strand
TCAGTGTTTTGGTGGCCTGGCTAATATAAGGCTGGTGGTCATGATGGATGATCTTTGTGTGTGTGTGTGTGTGTGTGCTTGAGAATGTTGGTATTTGAGAAGAAATATGTAGACTTGAATGAAAAAAGTTTTAAACACTGGTGTTTAATATTAAATGCTGGCATTTGTCAGTGTGTGCTTACATTTACATTACATTCAGGCATTTGGCAGACGCTCTTATCCAGATTACAAAAAGTGCTTTGATGTTTCCGTCATTGGATAGATACTTACACTGGGTTACTAGGTTACTAACTAAGAGCCATCAGTCAATCAAAGTTGGAAAGGGGATTTTATTTCATTATTATTTTTTTTTATTTGGGGGGATTACTCCAAGTACTGAAGAAGCAAGTACGTCTTGAGTTATCTTTTACATATGGTCAAAGATTCAGCTGTATGGACATCTAGAGAAGTTCATTCCACCACCTACTGTAGGTGCCAGAACAGAAAAGAGTCTGGATGAATGTCTTCTTTTTGCTAAAGAATTAAGGGAGTAAAGTTTGGGATTAGAATAAGAGTGTTGGTATTTTTTGGCGAAAGGTGAATGCTGGTGGTTAATGAAAATTGATGGCATTTGACAGTCAGTGGGGATGTACTGTACGTATTTTGCTATATAACAATGAATGTTGGGGATTTAACAGTGGAGTTGGTAATTGTTAGTGTTTAATTATGAATACTAATGTAGTAGGTGGGTGTTTGTAAATGGTTGGCAAATGTTGGTGTTTAATTATGAATGTAAATGTTTGATAGTTTAATTATTAATGTTGGTGTTTAATGATGAATTTTGAGGTTTGACAGTGGATGTTTGAAGGAGACTTTGATAGAGCTGGTGTTTGTTTGATAGTAAATGTTCAATTATTAATGGTCTGTGTTCGATGGAGAAAGTTGGTGTTTAATGCAGAATCTTGGTGTTACATCTCGGAGGAATCTTTGTGGAAATCTTAGATCTGATTAATATAGATATTGTTTTTATTGATCTTTCATGGCAAAAGATGTTTAGGAATGTTTGGTGTTTAATAGTTAATACCAGTGCAGCACAAGCAGACAAGTGTTATACAGGAATACCTAAAAAGAAAAGAGAATAATTTCATGTAATCTTGGATTAGTGTTTTGTTAATAAGCTAATAAACTAGACAGTAGAATAGATTATTGGCTGTCATGTAAAATTAAGTATTTATTTAAATAAACTCCAAAACAAATTTATTTTTTCGTATTAAGCGTGTTATTATGTCAGATACCGATGCAACCGATCATAATTAATCCTTTGAGCCTTGTGATTTAAACTGATGAAGTATTGCTTGATACAGAGCAGGAAGTTGACAAAGCCACATTGGAAACAATATTTTTTACCTGGCTTTTGTTTCGAATACGCGAGTTTGACTTATTAGCAAAACTTTCAAAATCTCATTATGAAACTTGAGGATAAAGTTGTTGTTGCGACTGAAATAAGATCTATGGGTTTGCTATAATAACTCCAATCTAAATACAATCTCTAATTTGCATATTTGTTTCATTTCCAAATAAGTAAGCCTGCAAAGAACAATCATAAAGATGTAAACACCGCATTAACCTCCGGGGTTTAACATTTTATTGCCTGATACGCAGAGATTCTCAAGGCCGTTATTAATTTCCTGCTTTAGATCGAGAAATTATTGAATCAGTATTCCCAGCAATCGTTCCCGGGATGCCACGCAAATGATCACATAAATCATAAAATGTAATTAGACGTGCTCCATCTGCTGGAATAATTCCCCGTGAGGAGAATGCAGATCTAATATCTGAACTGCAGCAACAGTTGAATGTTGTCATTTTGAATCGCTTTGCTCTGAAAAGAGAGTTGCTGAAGATCATCAAGTTTTAAGATTCAATAAACCCCTTCCTAAATCCCATGATAAGATAAACCACTGGCTAATGTTCATTCTGCTGTTTTATAAAGACAGAAAACCAATATGTGTCCAAGGAATTATTTAAATTAATCCATTATACATATGCAAATATTATGTGTATAACAGAAAGAAATGTTTTCTCAAGAGTTCCCATTGCAGACCCTGGTTTGTGTGTGTGTGTGTGTGTGTGTGTGTCTGTGTGTGCGTGGGGGTGTGTGAAGGAGCATTCTGAAGGCAACTTTAATAGAGCTTTATGTTTGTTTTGTTTGTGCTTCTTTTCTGTTTCATTACACTTTAAAATACTGCAAATACTTTTCCGTGTGCTTCTCATCCACTTTTTTTTTTAAACGTCTTTTGGGAGTAAGTTTAAGTTCAAGTTCTAAGTAGAGTGTGTATTTATTCAGTTCCACCCACTCAGTTACGGTATATACTGTAAGGTAGGCTAACGTAGGCTGCTGGTGACACACAGGTGAGAACATTCAAACATTACCTCCTGGTTGAACCAGGAGGTAATGTCTGGGTGATAGGAGGCTATTCTCTGTCCACGGTTAATGCTCCACGCCCATTCTGTTGCAGCAATCATAAAAGGAAACAGACTCTGAGCTATATGAAATTTAGAAAAAACAATTCCACAATTCCCACTGATTCATTTGGATTTAAGTTATTTTAAATGATAATGAGAAAGTCGAATGATATATTGGAAAGATTGAATGAGCTGAAGGTCGGTGGTGTTTGATAGAGTGTATGTATTATGGTGTGATAGAGAACGTTGGTGTTTTGTGTTAAATAATGGTGTCTGATGGTGAATTTTTGTGTCTGATAGTGAATGCTGGAGTGTGATGAATGTTGTATGATAGTGAATGCTGGTGTCTGATGATGAATGCTAGTGTACAATGAATATTGGTGTCTGATGGTGAATGCTGGTGTGTGATGTTGAATGCTGATGTCTGGTGAATCCTGGTGTCTGATGAATGTTGTTGTCAATGTTGTCAGTGAATGATGGCATCTGATGGTGAATGCTAGTGTTTGGTGATGAATGCTAGTGTACAATGAATATTGGTGTCTGATGGTGAATGCTGGTGTCTGATGGTGAATGCTGGTGTCTGGTGATGACTCTTGGTGTTTGATGTTAACTGTTGATGTCTGATGGTGAATGTTGGAGTTTGATGGGGAATAATGTTGTCTGATAGTGAATGCTAGTGTCTAATGATGAATGCTGATGTCTAGTGGATGTTGGTGTTTGATAGTGAATGCTCGTGTCTGATGTTCAATATTGGTCTCTGATGGTTAATCCTTGTGTCTGATGGTGAATGCTCGTATCTGATGGTGAATCTTGGTATTTGATGTTAAATGTTGGTGTCTGGTGGTGAATCTTGGTGTTTGATTGTGAATCTCGGTCCCTGATGGTGGATGTTAGTGTCTGATGGTAAATGCTGTTTGATAGGGTGTTTGATGATGAAGGTTGTTTTTTGATGCAGAGATTTTTGGGTTCTGATGGTGAATCTTTGTGTTTGATGGTGATTGTTGGTGTTTTATGTTAAATTATGGTGTCTGATGAAGAACCTTGGTGTCCGATAGTGAACTTTGGTATCTCATGGTGAATTCTGATGTATGATGGCAAATACTGGTTTTACATTGCAGATGTTTTTGATAGAGAATGTTGTTTGATGAAGAATATACAGTAAATAGTTGTTCCTGGATTTTGGTGTTTGATGCTTGTGTATAATAGTTTGTGTTTGAGAAAGTTGGTGCTTGTTCCTGGTTGTTGGTGTTTGAAAGTAAATTTTAGTTTGGTGGTAAGTGTTTGTATTTGATAGAGGATGTTGATGTTTAATGTTGAGTGTTATTGCTTGATGAATATTGGTGTTTGTTATTATATTAAAGTATAATATGCCTGTACGCATGGATGATGATATAGGAAATATAGATATAACAAAACAACATAGAAGAAATTCCTAACTTTTAATGAGGATAGAATTCCATTTCAGTTCCACTGTTTTTTCCTAATTATCACAGCTGCATTGTGTTTCGAGTTGACATTTTATTTCTCAGTTTCATAAAAAATACATGGAGAGGAAAGAGAGAGAGAGAGAGAGAGAGAGAGAGAGAGAGAGTCAGTTTGGAGAACAGAAGACTAAATGAGCAAGAAATCAACAAAAAAAGCAGAAATATTTCTCACATCTTCAGCTTGATCTGACTTTCTTTGACATGAAGAGATGTGAGAGCACAAGTGAACAAAAACAGGTCATTAAGAAGCAGCTAATTCCACCTGAATTACCCAGTTGCAAGCCAATAAAGGAAATGTGTAGTGGGTTTTTTATTATTAGAGCAAAATTTTCAGACTATAAAACTCTAGTGTCTGTCTCTTGTGATTATCATCCAGATGAAAAAATATCTCAGCAACACATCCATGGAGGTCAACGATTGCATCATCAGCACTGACCCCTGATTAGGAGAGCAGTGTCCAGACAGTGGCCTGAATAAAAATGCATTTTCTTTACATGACCTGCAGCCTAATAACCCATTAGTAAGAGCTCAGTCACTCTAGAAGTGTTCATGTGTGAGACGAATCCAAATGAAATTTCTGTCTAATGGGAGGAGGTGGGTAACCCTTTTAATAGGAATAATAGCGGTGAATAACATTTTAAGTAAGATCGTGTGTATTAGTAGATCTAGTGCACTTTATTATATTCTTAAGCACTACACTTGAAAATTTCTTTAATCTAGTCAAATGTATTATTATAAGGTTACAATAAAACCGACCGAGTAGTATGATTGGACGAGAGCCATTCCACGAGTGGTGATACAGTGCTCTGGGATGTTTAACTATATAAATCACTCTAGATCACTGGTGTGCTACAATCATTAATTACATTTACAGTACTGTCTGACTGACAGTCGCAGCATGGGTAAGTCAGTACCGTACTCAGTACTGGATAGAGAAGAGCAGCTGCCTGCCAAAACTCACATTCAGAACCAAGCGCAGAAGCACTTTTACATCTGATAACGTTATGTCATCTTAAACAATACGCTGTCTCTACAGTAATCGCTTCTAAGTCATTCTGAGTTGTCTCTAAACCGTTCATGCTGTTTTATTTATGCCTTCGGCAAGCTACAAAGTTAACTGGGGAACAAGGGATGGTGTGGAACAAGGGATTGTACACCCTACACAGTGCGCTAGATTTCCCATTTAATAAGAATTCAACCTCAGAACTCGGAAGTTATCGGGGATCATATTCTAAAGTGGAATTATAAAGTCAATCTCGTAAGTTACTCAGACTGTCCACCACCTCCATTGTTTATTCTCCTCACCTTTTGGCTACACAGTAATGGTAAGAATTTAAATCTCACCAAATGTCGCATGCTAACAGTTGGTCGCTAACTGCCAGGCACAGTTACGTAGTTTCACCAGGTTGCTCAAGGATATGCGTTGGCGGAGCGAAAGAACTGGTTAAATAAACAAACAAATCATAATGTGTTGGTAAAAAATGGTATTTACGGAACTTTCGTATACAAGCAACATCGCTCTCAAGGTCGTGTTTTTGCAATTATTATCAGCACATCTGTGATATCTCATGCTGCACCCTCGTGCCTACAACCGCATCACAGCCTTGCTGATATTCAGTACATTATAATGACCTTGAGAGTAACAGTGCTTTGATTGATTCTGTGTTCATATTTGTAAAATATTTAAGCTTATGCTATTTCTATATTTTGGTAATTTCAATGATTGCTTTTTATTAAAAAAGTACAACTATCTTGTTAAAAAAAATAAAGCTTAAAAGTAGAAGAAAATATGTCTAGAAATAGATTTTATAACCCTATATTTGATTAAATGTAATCTTATAATGTCATCCTAGTGCTTTAAACCCCATTATTTGATTATTATTACTATATCTTTAAAATGATGTGGACCATTCCTCATATAACCACCCACCCGTCCACACACACACACACAGGTCATCCTATAACTGTGCTGAACTGGTAAAGGAATGAAGCAGATGTTCAAGTAAGCGGCGAGGAGAATCAGAGCACAACAGTGCAGACTCATTTTCTCATCTGTGAACTAACTGTTATTGAACAATGCATGGACAAGCTAAACACTGGGTCGGAATAAGAACAGGCCAGCTGAGTAAATAAACACACGCATACACCCACACACACACACACACATGCCTGAAATGCTTGTTCTTATTTTCATTATGTGTTACACCCAATGCGCCACGGCATAAAAATCAATTTAAACATAATATCCATTTTCCAATATACATTTCTGTGCAACAACACAAGCAGTCCTTCTTTAAATCACAAGCATTCACCAGGAGAAGATTATGAGAGGGTGGCAAAATAGAAAAATGAGTGAATTACATCTTGTAGGTTCCCTGCAGGGAGTGCAGACGGTATTTCTTCAAAAATAACACACAGGAAGGACAAGGCTATATTACACCTATCTGTCACAAGGAAAGGTTTTGTGGATAAAGTTGTTGGATGTGAAATAAATAAGGTTTGAGACAAACACAGGGTGAGGGTGGTAATATTTTGAAAAGAGAGACGATTAAACAAAAACAGTACAAGATGCACACACTTGGAGTTCTATTTTATGCTTGGCATTTGAGAGCAGAAATATGAATTTCAAGAGAATAGGTCGATTTTATCTTTCGTACTCTAATAATAAAGTTTTATTTGATGTATCACTATAAAGTGCTGTAAAAAAGTATTTGCTCTTCCTGATTGTGGCTGAAATGTGGCTGAACTGAAACAATTCTGCAAAGAAGAGCGGGCCAAAATTCCTCCACAGCGATGTGAAAGACTCGGTACTAAAACGCTTTAGTGCAGTTGTGGCAGCAAAGGTTGGCACAACCAGTTATTCGTTTTAGGGGCAATTACTTTTTCACATAGGGGCCAGACAGGTTTGTAGAGCTTTTTTACCCATAAGGAATGAGATCATCTTTTAAAAACTCACTCACTCGCTTATCGTCGTCTTTACCGCTTTATCCTGTATTCAGGGTCGCGGTGGGCCGGAGCCTATCCTAGAAGATTCATCGCAGTGCACACTCTTACACACACTCACACTACGGGCAAATTCGGGAATACCAGACCTAATCTGCATGTCTTTGGACTGTGGGAGGAAACCCATTAAAAAACTTAATTTAGTGTTTATCTTTGGGTAATATTAAAATATGTTGATGGTCTGAATCATGACAAATATGCAAAAAAAAAACACACGAAGGGGCACATACTTTTTACAGCTCTGCAAAAAGGTTCAAAATGCAAATTAAACTTCTGTTTTGTACCTAATTTGGACTATGCACATTCTCAAAAGATGATATGGTACCTTGGAAAACATGAACTAGATAAATTAGCAAATCTATGTGTCTACATCGACCTGTCTACCTGTGTTTACTAGCAGCTTCATTTGGACAGGAGAGTCTTTCCAACTCTATATTACTTAATATCATACATACTCATAGATCTGGAGGATATCTCACAGGTGTAGTGCTCTTCCTTTATATCCACTAGATTATTTCCATGGTTTAAAATGACACGTCTAAGGGATGCGCACGGCCCAAGTTTGGGCCCCTGGTGGTGAAACTGCCGAGCTGAGGAGGAGAAATACGGCTCTCTGACTTTCAAAGATGTGATCGCACACCTTGAAGGACTCCTGTCTACAGGGCAATGAATCACGAATGCATTACATCCCTAAAGTCAGCCTACCTTGAGAAAGCAGCCAGACGGACAGACTGGCATCACTAAGCCGAGTCATGATGATAAGACGCGGGGCATATGTGCAACATCACTCCTTTCAAGCAAGGTAATAAACAAACAAACAAATAAATAAGTAAATATTAAAAGAGAAGAAAAGATGAATGGTGTGACCGGGCATTTCATTTAGGACTGAAATGAAGCTTGACCTCATTTTGGCCCGGCGCTAAATTCAACACATCAGTCTTCATCCGAAAGGCGGTAAGCAACCCGATTAAAAGCCACTGAAGCAGAAAGCAGACGCCGGTGGATTTGTATGATGGATATTTCTGTGCTCTGTGCTACATGCTGGAATCCAGGTCTACATAGTTTGGGGTCGGTGTTGAAAAGGTCAGTATTTTAAAAAAATGTCTCAAACAATTGAACGGTAGCAGTTTTTTTTTTTTTTACATTTATACGGACTGCTTATTAGCTTAAAATTAATTGAAATCAGGGCGAAAGTTAGATACGTTGCCTCTAAGTGGTAAGCGTGATTTGAGCTCTGTTGCTAGGCAACTGGGAAGCATGGACACTGAACATAAGCTACTTAATAAAGCTGATGATTTCACTAGATTGTACATATGGAGCTGGTAAATATTTCATATCAACAATGGAAATACAGAAAAAGAATTTTTTTTTTTAATGATAGGAATATAAACAATTCATGTAAATGATCAAAAAGAGACTCTATACTGATTAAATTATGCTGTATTTATCACTTAGTGAACATCAATTGCTAATTAAATGATACTGGGTTGAGCGTTACACGCAGAGAGAAGTTTAGCTTTATGTCACAACATGTGAATTTGAAGGTAGAAAGTTTTCTCAGTACACCAGAGTCATGATCGGACTGCTTGTCCGATTCACATCTGAAACACTGGCCTCCCAGAAACTCCTTTCAAGTCACAATCATATGGAAATGGCTTGGAGTGAGGTCAGGACTGTACAGGGGGATGTGGCCAGATGAGTGTTGGTGAATGGTTGTATCTACAGGTCCCACATACAGATACGTCTCTTTTACAAGTTGGAACTGTCGATTTTCAAGGATCAAACGCTCCACTCGTTAAACGTTCACGTGAATGACTGCAGTAAGCACCGAGCCACCTTGGCCAGGATAGTCATTCCCAGAAGTACAGCCTCCTTTAAAATGTTCGCACCATTCAAATGTTTTAAGCATCAATCGCTTTTACGCCTTCATTCATAAATTCTGGTTTCACTAGAAAATTAATCAACACCCACCTGGTGATTAATCAGGGATCATCATCTACTGGAGCAAGAACCCACTGTCCTTAAATTATTATTATTATTATTATTATTATTATTATTTTTTTTTTTATTTATTTTTTTTAAGCCTTTTATCCCAAACTATCTTCAGTTTAAAGACAATGATTTATTTCCATAGTCCTGGTACACAGAAACACTAAAAAGAATGTAAAACATTAGAATGTAAAACACATATATACACACACACACACACACATAGACACTGTATAGAGTGTCACTTTAAATACAACTCGCAAATAAAAAATATATATGAGTATATTACTTTTAGTAAATAAACCAACAGAGACTAAAATCTCATTTAAAATCATATAAACTGTAACACAACCAGTATAAAATTTTATAAAAAATAAAGAAGAAATGTGTTTCTAACCATAATGGACGGAGATACACACTTATGGAAGTTATGAGTTTTTTTTTCTTCTGCATCTCTTTTTAACACTATGCTCCAAACTTTTTTGCAGCTTTTCACCGGAAAAATTAATAAATAAATAAATGTAGAGTCTCGCCAAAACCGAACCCAATTCCCCCCATCATTTCCCATTCTTGACCTTTCACTGCTGCCCTCAATCTCCAAGGAGATGAAGTTTCTTACTGCATGAAAAAGCCTCCTGGGTTCAGGAGTGTGTGCTTTCTCTACAACACACTCGAGAAGCACACACGCCTTCTCTCTTTGTCAAATTAATACTGTTAAAAAAATTATTTAAGAGGGAGCGAGCTGATATAAAATTGAAGATGCACTTAACAAAATATAAAATAAATGTTTATAATGTTCTTCTTAACTCAAATTTACACTCAGGTTAAAGAGATTTTTTTTTCCTATGCTGTTATCTTTGTAACAAGACAAGATAAGACAAGACAATAATATTTCATTTATAAATACAGTCCAAAGATATGCAGGTTAGGCTAATTGGCATTCCCAAGTTGCCCATAGTGTGTGTGTGTGTGTGTGTGTGTGTGTGTGTGTGTGTGTGTGTGTGTGTGTGTGTGTGTGTGTGTGTGTGTGTACCCTGCCTCATGCCCTAAGTCTCCTAGGATAGGCTCCAGGTCCCTGCGACCCTGAATACAGGATAAAGCGGTGTAGAAGATGAGTGAGTGAGTAAAACATTTGTGGTGTGTATATAATCAAAAAGGCTGGTTTCTGAAGTTCTGTATTTTGTCTTCTCTGTGTTTAAGGTCATTTGTACATTATTTAACAAAAACCATCTTCACAGGTAAAAATATTTTTAATATAGTCAGATGTTTGTAGTGAGATTACAATAAACCTAATATTATTTAACCTATTTCTAGACATCTTTTCTTTTTAATTATCAATATTTTTTTCTAGAAGCCAAATAATCAGCAAATGGAATAATCTGATTATAATATTCTCCTAATGAAGAACTTTATACTTATTTTATAGTTTTTTTTTCTTCTGTTGCTAAGATATACTTGGTATAGTTGGTACAAGTACACAGTGTATTAAAAAATGAATGAGTGAATGTTAAGTGATTTCAGACACAGCAGTAGCAGTTTCAGTTTGGTTCCTTAGATCTAATTATGTGCTTTGATTAAAATTGTAATTCATTTTGCATCCAGCAGAGGGCATTACAAAACATCACAAACTGCTCCTTTAATATGAACAGCCGAAGGCCTTTCAATAATGGAAACGTAAATGAACTAGAAAAATGCACTTCACTATAATTATCCTCTGAAATACACACACAGTTTTGTGAATCTTACATAATTTAAAATGTATAACAATTCAGTGGCGTAAAAATGTGTTTTATCTGAAAACAAGCTGATAAATATTTAAAAAGATAAAATGTTGGGTTTTTCACAAACATCCACAATATTTATTTTACACACACACACACACACACACACTAACGAAAACACTGCTCTGTCAGGATTCTTTGCTAAGGTGAAATGCAGCTTAA
>JAOTRS010000028.1:2095933-2107411 GCA_028565755.1 Dinotopterus cunningtoni | reverse complement strand
TTTTTGTATATGGTTCTAAAGTGATTTTTTTTTTTAGAGGTTTGAGTTTGAGCATCAAGAGAACAACATCACCATAACCTGTAAAATCAAGTAGAATGGAGTAAAATATTACTTAAGTAAAAGTAGAAGTCCTCCAATTGCATGTGTACTTGAGCAAAAGCATAGACATACTCACCGTCAAATTCTATGTGTGTGTGTGTGTGTGTGTGTGTCTTTGCACTTCTCACAAACACATGCTACATGATTACGGAAGTCAATTATACATAAGAGCCAGCAGTTGGCGATATTACCACACAAAGTAATTTAGTCACAATATTCCACCGTATTTCCTAATATAATTTATTTACAATTAAAAAAAATTTTTTAACTGTATTACGTTCATTTGTGTTCGTGTACACCGGACAAACGAGTGTCTGTGTAGGCACGTAAATTTTTAAAAAGCATGTGATTTGAAGCTGAGCTCTAATTAGATTTTTCAAACCATACTTGAGGCGCAGCACTGTGCGCCCCGAACCATCCTACTTTTCTTCTTAGCAAATCAATATTGTTTTAAAATATTTGGGCTCATGTGATTGGACCATTTTCAACAAGTCAACGACTCTCAACAGTCAGCAGATTGTTCGTTAATGTATTGATTAGTGATTGACGTGGAAGCCAGCTAAATATGGGAGAAAATTTTGTAATTTCTTTGCTAAAATACCCCTTTCCAAGGTGATCGGATGAAGAAAGAAAAAAAGTCAAAGAGCTTGGACCAGATCGACCAGATCTTCTAATCAAGCAGTAGTCAAGTGATCGCTTACACTCGGTGCTTTTCCAGCACTCCTTATGGCTATTTACAGGTGAAAATAGCCATAAAATAAAATTTTGCACCAGCCGCCACTGTAATGGAGTACAAAGTTTGTTGTCTGATGTAGTGAAGTAAAAGTGAAGTAAAAGTGTCCACTAATGAAGCTGTTCAAGTAAAGTACAGATACATGAATTATGTAATTAAGTACAGTAACAAAGTAAACCTTTGTCAATAATGCACAAAAAACATGATGAGAAGTCACCAAACATGAAGTAAGAGCATGACGTATTCAAGCCTTTTTCAAGAGACAAACCTCGTGTCACTTTTTGTGAAATTGTTAAAATTCACAAATTATTTAAATAGTGAATAATTGTTCAACATCAAATTGGGAACCTTCTTCCTCTTGACTCCCCTGGATTGTATTTCTAATTAGGCTGCTAGTTTGATCTGAACAAAAACTATTTTTTTTACTTCTTCCCCCACTTTTGTCCAATCATCATCAACTTTCGTCCAATAAGCACCATGAAAACCTATTTACACAAAACAGGCTGCTCACAGTTTTGCTTTGCAGGGTTATTCATCCATAACACACAAACGAGTTTGATGGTGAAGTTCAAATCCCACAACCACCAAGTTGTCCCTTTTTGGCCCTTGAGCAAGGCCCTTGACCCTCAACTGCTCAGATGTGTACTAAGAGAAAAAATGTAAGTCGCTCTGGATAAGGGCATCTGCCAAATGTCTAAATGTAAAATATCTTGTTCTGATTATATGTTGGAGAGAAGGTGCACATTAAAGACCTTTATGATTCCACTGCAGTCAGGTAGTACACATACCTTGTATCCCCAGCGTTTTATTGCAGATTGTAGTGTTTCAGCTTAGTTTTACCTTTCAAAAGGATTAACATGGATATACTTCTCTTAAGAATGGGTAGCTAAATCAATAAACATATTATAAAATATTGTAAGCAAGACAATATGGAACCTTCATTCTACTGTTGCATGTTGTTCCTTTGAATCAACAAAGCTATTTTAGCAATTTACAAAATTAATATTTGTTAGAAACATTGAAAAAAATCATTCAAATGAAACGAGAACTTACATAAGATTGTAAAAAAAAAAAAAAAAGGTTTTAGTTGAAAATCTTCAGCATGTTGCCATGTCCCCTGAGGAAGAGAGTTTAAAGGGAAAGGTCATGTGATCAAAACATAAGCACACTATTTCTTTCTTTCCATCCCTTCTGCACATTTTTAAGTTGTCTGTTCTTTTGTATTTGTCACACTTTGTCAAGTGTCACCAACTCCATCGTTTTAAAGGACCAAATCCAATAACACAGTCACACCCACACACACACACACACACACACACCTTTCTGTTAAAAGGTTAAACTCACACTGCATCTAAACATCATTACTAAATTCTGGTCTTGTTCTCCCTTTCCCTTTCTCTCCCTCGCTCTCTATCTCAAACGTGATCTAGAATTAAATTTTATATTTAAATGTATCCCCAATTTCTCATTATTTAAGTAACAAATAAAATCATCTGTGTCATGAGATTATAGGAAAGTAGTCAACAATGTGGACGTATTGTTTCATCCATTAAATTAATAATTGTTCTATCACAGCACATTTAAGACACATTCTTCATTTCGACCTTTTTTGAAGATTTTTAAGTAATGCTCTGTAATACTTGTAAATGTTCTTCTAAGTCTATAATTCCTATTATTTTGTCTTATTTGAGCATTTTAATGACACACTTAAAACATCAAGGCAAATTTTTTTTTGCTATTACATTACCAGAATGTTCACTAATTAAAAAATTAGAACTAATTAAACTGTTTTAAAAGTTATGAGCAGTTTTACTAACTTCGAGGTTCTAGCACCCCCTACAGGTGAACTATCTAACCGCTATTTACCATCTCATAGAGCCTATACGTCACCACACCAAGCCAACCAATTAGATCACCAGGAACCGCACACTCTGCACACTCCCATCATGCACCGCGAAAGTATACGACTCGAAAAGGTCGAAATTGTCAGGTGTTTAATGATTAATTCGGTTTGTTATTAAATTCATACACTCCATGTAGTATGCTTGTTTCAAGTCAGGTCGGCAATATTCGGAAAGGACGTTGAGGGCTTTGCGATGACCTTGAACAGGAAACGTGATCATCAATCATAGTACTTATTTAAAAATTGCAGCGCTTTTAATTGCACTTGAGGTGCATATAATAAAATTGGTACGATACAGAGAAGATTAGCATGGACCCCTGCGCAAGGATGACACGCGAATTCGTGAAGCGTTACCAATTTTGCAATTTTTTTAGAATAAATCTAAACCAACCCTAACCCTAAAAACAACCCAAACCCCTTAGAAATATATGACTCTATTTCACCCTAAATAGCACAGCGGCCTAGTGATTACCATCATGAAGGTGTAATAGCAGAATAGCAGGTGCTAATATGACGTCATTTTGTTGAAGCCATCCATTTCATTTAAAGGTGGCCATATTGGTTTAGGTGTACTAATCCAAGTTCTAAACTGTGAAACCTGAATGTTCAGCAAAAGTTAGTTAACTATGTGAAAATATTAACTCCATCTCACACACCTAACTTACATATAACATCTGTGTGCGTGCTTCCTTACTGTTTATAGTGATAAAATCTATATATAAATAGAAATTCAGTTTGGCTGGTCAGTGTTTGCACAGGTAGTTCCATCACATCACGCATATGACGAGCAAATAAACCCCTGAATCTGACTGTGATGCGTCTACAGAGACGTGTACAGAGAGATTTCATGCATACGCAGGCAGAAAAAAGAGCTGACGAAACAGCATGAGGAGCGGCAGCAAGTTGACCGCACAGTAGCATGAAGGCGTCAGGATGTGCACGCGGGCGGAACCGCACATAACCGCTAGTATAACGTAACAGTAATTTGTAAATAATATGCATATATATTTTTTAAAAAATTAAATGAAATTACATAGGCTATCAATCTGTAAGGTTACCCGCCCGCGTGCAGATTCTGACACCTGCGTGCTACCATTAACTATGAAAGGATTGTGCTGTCAACTCAAAAATGTGATGTCACTTTTACTGTTGCAGAAATTCCACAAAACAAGTCAGTACCGGCTATCACTATCACTGTGAGGGTGAACTCCTTTGTCCTAAAGATGCGGGAAAACTTTACATAAATGTTAAATAAACATGTTTTTTACAGGAAACTTTATTATTGCAAATGTGTTGAGTAGGAATGGGAATCATCAGGGTACCTAGGTGCCGATTCCATTTATATTGCTATTCTAAGTAATGTTTCGAATCACAATTTTATAAATATCTGGTTCTGGTCTTAGATTTTATTTTATTTTTTCAGATTTTGTTACAATTCCAAACAAACTTAGCAAATAATTTGCTCCTACCACACTGGATGCTGAGCTGCCTGCAAATGTGTGAATAGTTTAGCGTGCCAGGACTATAGAGGAACTGCAACATTTTACCATCTCAAGTGCGAACATAAGAAATGTAAAAATAAAATAAAATAAAATATATAAAACTAGGCGACACCTTCTGAGTGTGCGCGTAAGCAGACTTCTCCCATGCCATTATTCCATTGCTGCTACTACAGTATCTATGTGCAATATGTTGGCAGATACCCAATAGTACCCAATACCCAATAGTTTTTATTATACTAAACGACTGTTTATTGTATTTATGATGCCCTTATATACATCTTCCTCCCCCACATGCATATGTTTTTTTCTTCTTTTTTTTTATATTGTTTCTATTTCTTGTACTGACACTTGTCACTTTCTCTTGCACCTTTGTGGCCTTGCTGGCTAATTTTGTTGTTCAGGCAACTGTACAATGACAATAAAAAAGTCTAAGTCTGACTAATCACACTCCAGAATCCAATCTTATAATTCTTCTGCAATAATCTATACATCTGATTATACAGTATATCACAAACTGTATATTGGATGTTAACTTATCAGGATTCTTATGTGACTCTGACATTAGGTCATCTCTCAATCATATAGCATCGAATTTATTCCTAAATATTTTCATAATTTCCAGTGTTCAATAAACCACGTCATTATCTAAAAGGTAAACGCAAGAGAGAGAGAGAGAGAGTGAGAAATAACGTCTAGCGTAACGCTCCTTCCTATCACTATCGCAGTGTAGCGCATCTCCACTTCCTCTAATGACACACATTAGCCGTTCTGGCTGGGAAGAGACAGTGATGAAGCTCTCCTAGGAAAACAAACATGCGGTCGAAGATCTTCACCCGAACTCAGGATCATTTCCATGGTCGTTTGGGATTATTTATTATGAACATTTATCAGATTGCAATAATGTGCTCAATAAAGCAGGGCCTGGTTTCACCCTCGGGGCCATCTCTGACCGCGCTAATTACACAACACATCTCACTGATTAGCTCTGGGATTGATCGTGTTGATCAGTCCTATAGGACTGGGGATAAAAAGGGGGTGGGAGGTGGAGGGGCAACCAGGCACAATTTAGAAGCCCCATTTTCTCTCATCTCAGTCATTTAGTAAGAAAGTCTTCAGTCTCTATCTCAATAATGGATTTTTTTTTCACTTCGCAAACAGGTTTTATTTCCATCTGAGCCATAAAAAAGCAAAATAGAAGCAATTGATCCATGTGACACGAGAAAGCACTTCGGCTGTCCTTTTGAAAATGTTTTCTGTCCACGGCAGGGACAGAAAACATTTTCACCACGCATTCGCTAAAAGCCTATGTGAAACGATTCTCAGTTTAAAAGGACAAGCTGTAAAAACACACGCCATCAAATGCTCCCATGAGCCATATTCACTTATTTTTATTGCAAAAGGTACAAAATGATTGGCATGACACCTGAAATGTTTTAGCATGATGGACAGCGTGTGCATTATAATTTTTTGTTTGTTTGTTTGTTTAGCAATTAACATTGCTTTTACAAACAAAGAACAATAAGGGTTTCGCCTAGAACTTGTCTTTGCCACAACCACACTAGTAAAACTGGGTTAAGAACAAAACAAAAAAAACGCATTATTAAAACCTGGAAGGTTAGTGGTAACCCATTATCTCTGAGGCAGAAATGTGTTCAGAAAAAAAATTAAATGAGCATGATGGGAGATCACTTAAACGTTTGGAGAAATAAAAAAAAATAAATAAAACATTAGTGAAAATTAAGAGCATTTCCACATGCACAATGCGAAAATAACTCTAGGGATTGGGACTAAACAATTGTGTAGGCCTAAGAAAGCAAAATTTAAGGTTTAATTTGCTAAAGAATGGATTGTGGAGCGTTGGAAAAGGCCAAATGGTCCGATAAGTCCAGATTTACCCTGTTCCAGAGGGGTAAGAAGAGAAGTGGATGAAGTGATGCACCCATCATGCATAGTGTCCACTGTACAAGCCTGTGGAGGCAGTGTTATGATCCAGGGTTGGTTCAGTTGCTCAGGTCTTGGTTCAGCAACATTATGTGGCAATAAAATGAAGTCAGCTGATGATCTGAACGTACTGAATTACCAGGTTGTACCAAAAATTTAGAAAAATTTTAAAAAGATTTTTTCTTCCCTGATGGCATGGCCATAGTCCAAGATGACGATGCCAGGATTCATCAGGCTCAAATTGTGAAAGAGTGGTTCAGGGAGCATGAGGCATCATTTTCACACATGGATTGGATTACAAACTTAAAGAGTCCAGACTTTAACCACTTTGAGAATCTTTAGGATGTGCTGAAGAAGGCTTCCAGTGGTCCATCATCAATACAAGATCTTGGAGAGAAATTAATCTGAAACTCTAGGGTGAACAAATGTTGTGACCTTGCACAAACTTGAAATGATGCCACGATGGCAATCAAAGAAAATGTGGTCTAATTAAATATTATAGTATGTTACTTTTTTTTGGCCAGGCAGTGTATCTTGGTACTTGGAACACTAAAAGGTTAGGGGTTCAAGCCTTAGCTCCACCAAGCTTGAGCAAGGTCCTTAACTCTATCTGCTCTAGTGATGCCGTATCATGGCTGACCCTCCACTCTGCTTCCTACCTGGGATGTGTGATAAAGGAATTTCATCATGCAGTAATGTATATGTGACAAGTAAAGACTTCTTCTAGTTCCAGCTCCAGATTACCAACCATTCTGTACTGTGCTACGGGGAAAAAACATTGTGAAAAATGTTCCATCTATCTCTGTTTTGGGTTGGGGTTTCAAGTGGGGAAAATTTTTTTTTTAGTAAGCTAAAGAACCCTCGAGGGTCCTTTTTTTTGGTGTGTAGAGTGTCAGTCATTATTGTCTACTGAAAAACTCAAGTTTTGCTAGGTACTTCATATACTCTTAGAGTTCTTTAAGGGTTCTTTGTTGAATAATTAAAGGTTATTGGCTTTCTAAAAGAGTTCTGTCTGAGAAGGCAGAATTGGAGAACCCTTAAGGGTCCTTTCTACATTTTCTGGATAGTTCCACCTCCAGATTAGTCATCATTCTGTACAGTCCTGTGAAATGTATTACTGTCCATCCTAGAGAACTTTTGAATTTTAACCCTTAAAGATAGTAGAAAGTAGAAGGATTTCCTTCTGAGACAGGGTTTCAGTAAGCTAAGCTTATGATTTAAAGCCCAAATTATTGATCATTATTTTCGAATTATTGCGCATAGAATAACAAGGAACCTGTGAGGTTTTTTCATGTTTGTGGTGCACTCTTCAATGGTTTATTGGAAAATTGGAAAAAGCATTCTTAGAAACCCTTCTGATATTGTCTTTAAGGGTTGCCACAGTGGAACAACCAAACAACCCTTAAATATTTGATGTAGAACCCTACCCCAAAGGGACTTTCTTTCGGAGAAGGTTTCAAGTATAAAAAGCTTTATAACGCTAAAGTCATTAACCACATGAAGAACCCTTGAGGAACCAGTAACCGTACTTGTCATTAGTTAATGAGCTTTAACTGTTTTTCAGCCTCCAAGTCTTTTCACTGCAGCGTTTTTTCCCAGCATGCTTTTAAAACATGGCTGGATGTTGAAGCTTGACGGATCCCTCCAGCGACTGTTATCTTCACGGTCACCGCAGGTCGCCGGTTAGCGCTGAGACGAACGATCTGAGTGCTGCGGCACAACAATAATTGCCTTTCCTGACGATTTTGTGTCATTATTGTTGCAGAAGTCAACACCTGAAAGCCAATGAAAGCGAGAACAAAAAAACGAAAAACAGGATTGGCGATGTGCGGAACGAAAAAGTGTTTCAAGGACGCTTTCAGAAAGCGACTCTGCAGCGATGTGAGGTCAATTCTGGCACCGCAGTCAGAGTATCCACGAGTGAAACGTGTCTCTATGATGCACTCCTACGCCTTTCTTTTGATTCACTCAGGAAAATAGAATCCGAAGTCTTGCAAGGTGTACAGGATCGATGTCACAAAACATCTCCACACACACAGGGAACGAACATAATGAAGCGACCACATGCTTTACACCTGAAGTCTGAACATAAGTTTATCATGAGTGGGAAAGATCGCACGGTGTGTGACATTTTACCTGTGGATTTAACTTTAAATAGACTCACTATTCTTTCATCGTAAGACTTGTTTGGGGTTTCAGTCTCGCTCTTATTCTTCAAGTTATCATCCATTTGTGTTAAGTTAAAAGTTCCACCCACTACCCTTTAGGCTTCGCCTCCCAAGGATCGAAGAAGCATCATTTAAGAAAAAAACTTTTCCTAGTGTTTCCTAAAGTGTTGGCCTAGTGGTCTGTAAGGGTACTGCAGGTGGGTTTAAAATTGCAATAAAACATACAGTGGAACCTCGCAAGGCGAGCAAAGATTTTTAATAAATTTTTACTTAAAAAACGAACAAGTCTTGGTTTACGAGTACTGAGTATCATGTATCACGCATTGCGCTTCTTGTTTTGACGCCAAGCGTCACGTGATCACAACTGAGCTAATGTTTTTTCTCGCTCTTGCGCAGCGAAATTGTGGGTAATCGTCTCTCACTGGTATAATCAACATGTGGCCTCGTGTACTGTTTACTATAACACTGTGACCACGTGTGTGTGCGTAAAATATTTTATTTTGTGTCTGTATGCGTGTGTACTGTTTATTATAACACACGTGTGCCCGCGCATGTAAAGCAAAAAAAAAAGTCTTATTAGAGAGCTTAAAGATCCATTTTCTCTTTCTCTCTGTATCAGCCTGCCGTTGTGTGTGCGCGCACGTCAGTGGACACCATGCCCCTTCACGCACACCCATCTTCCTCTCGCCTTCACACACATCACTTCACATAGTTTACTGTGTAAAATGAGAAGAGGGAAGGGGCTGATTCCTCCTCTCCTCTTACTTTAGCTTCACACACACACACAACACAGCACCTGCATGCATAAACAGAAACACTTATCTGCCGGGATTTATTTTTACTTTATATTTTGTATTAATTATTTTTATGTATTTATTTTTTTGGGCTGTGGAACAAATAATTAGTTTTTCCATTATTTCTTTGGGTTTAATCGCTTCGGTTTACGAGTGTTTTGAAATACCAGTCCGCTTCCGGAATGAATTATGTTCATAATAAGGTATTAAGTTTTTACATTTAAAAAAGAACCAGAAGTAATAAAACAAACCCATGTAGTTTAGACAATGTGATGCTCTTCGGTTTTTTTTCTCTCTTAGAACATGGTAATGTAAGGTTTGTGTGAGCAGCCTTGAGAAGTTGAACTAAAAATTGGTTGAACTAAAGCTTTTTTGTTGCTGGTAATTCAGACCACTACTATTCAAAAAGAAAAATTCTTTATTTAAAATTGTATTTTAACAACGTCATCTTTGTCGACTTTGCAACGACAAGGAAGGACAAAAACAAACGGGCATGTTAATATTTACAGAAACAAAACAGGCCGAGGGTGAAACCAAAGATGCACAGACAAACCAAACCCCAGTTGTGGAATACTGCAAGTGTCCATTATTTATTTATTTTTTTGTAAAGCCAAGCATTTAAAAAAAAATTCTCGGCGGTATATGACTGATACTGTATGTTCACCTGGGAACCCGTCTCCGTCTCATTCTCATAAACTCATCTGGAAACACGGCTCAATTAATGAAAATGACTCTTAACCATATGCGTTCTGGTAAGTTCAGTGTTTGCGTTATGGCTCTGACTTGTATTTAAAAAAAAAAAAAAAAAAAAAAAACTGTACAAGAAAATGGTGAGATGCGTTTGAGTTCTCCTTTTCCTCCCTCTGATGAAACTTGGCACAGTCAGGAGAGCGGTGTCCGTTCGGACACATGATTGTGAATGAGGAAGGGAAGCGTTGAAGATTTCATAGACGGTCTCAAAGCTTTCGGAGAGACCTGCTATAGCGAGCAGAGAGGAGTGAAAAGGCCACAGCAGAGAGCTGAAATTTTATTTCTCTGCATTATGTCTAAGAGAGAAAGAGAGAGAGAGAGAGAGACGGATGGAGCGGCAAATATGACAGGATGAAGAGAAGACTGAAATGATGAGGATGAGGAAGGGGAAAGTGTCTCTACACTGCTGAACGGCGTCTGATGATGAAGGCACCGCGCTGGAGCTGACCTAAATAAATCCTCATCTTCGTACTGTCGCTGGTTTTCCTCACCCAGATCTGCAATCGAAGCACATGCACAATTATTATTAGTTATAGGGATAAAACACTTTGCGTTATGATGTTATAGGAAAAATAATCAACACTGCCGCAACCGCTATCTTCACCTTCCCCTCCACTATAACGCCGGCACACCTCCTTGTGTGTTTAACAGCATAAAACATTGACCCGTTTCCTAATCTGTCTTTAACACACAGCTCTCCGACAGATGCTTTTCATTATTCACTTTATGAGCGTTTGATGGGCCATCAATCATAATAGTTTTAATAACAAATGTGAAAACAAATCATGTTCCAGTCTCCTGAGTAGCTCATGGGTTTTGTCCACACTACTGTGATTAAGGTGCGGTTATAACCAGGCTATTTACCCTCCAGCGCCTAGGGCGCAGGCGTTAAGACAGCGCTAGGGCATTATTCATGTAAGGAAAAAAATTCGGGTTACAAGCGTTCATTAGTGCATGGATGCTGTTTACGAACATTCGTCTAAGTGTTCATATCACCCACCGGATCATAAACCCTTATTTCTATTCATTCATTGTAAGGATTTTTCTCTTCACTCTCTTGGGGGTCAATAGTCCATAAAACATAAGCATTCTGAATTCTGAGCTCTCTGCTTATTAGTCTGTTGCTGCTATTGCATGGTTTAAATTAAGCTTAATACTTAATAAAGGTGCAATACATGATTTTTTTGAGAAAAATGTGTTTGAGTGTGGAATGTGTTTTATATTTATATGGGCCTCTGGTCAGACATTTTATACACAGGAGCAAAAAATTATTATAATAATTCAAACATCAAACTCATCTACATACACGTTTAATTATAATGAGAAACCTAATGTTTATTTATTTATTTTAATTAAATTTAATGCACATTTAAACTAGAATTATCTTGTAATATATTACTGAGCGTATGGTGCGTAGCAGGTGATTTTAATAATTTCTACACACTTGATGAAGATTTATTATAACGTCTCTCCATTCCCGCGAATGTGAGAGATTTACACAACTCTCAGCCAATATACACTACCGTTCAAAAGTTTTAGAACACTTGCAAATTTCTTTGTTTTTGTTTAGTGATTTATTTTCTACATT
>JAOTRS010000028.1:2061904-2083682 GCA_028565755.1 Dinotopterus cunningtoni | reverse complement strand
ATGGAGACGTCTCTCCAGTGTCGCAGGGAGCGAAAGTGACCATTGTTGTAATATTAATCGAGTTAGACGAATAGAGTTTGACTTTTTCAGTCATTTTTATTTGTTTGTTTGTTTTTCACATTTTTTTAATCCTAATATTTTATGTCTTTGTGTCTGTGTTTCTCCCAATCCTAAATGGAAAGGTTGTCTCTAAATACAGAAACAGATATGTAGACTGTCTGTTTATTTCCCTGTCCAGTTCTGCGAAAGGTTGTACGTCTTGAATGTTGTTTTTTCCCCCTTGTTTTGACTGATTGACAGCAAACAATTTGTGTCGTTAAAGCCTGTTTGGATGTAAAAAGGAGTAAAAAAAACAAAGTAAACAGCATCAACTTTTAGGTCACACTGTAAAGGCGGATGAGTTAAAATAAACAATTTAGCAAAAAAGTTAATGTTTAAATGTGTTAATAAAGAGAACTACAGTGTGACGTAGATGGTGTAATTCATATATAATAACAAAACATTGTTAAATGGAAATGCATGATTTCTCAATGTAGGTTGCAAAAAATGGAAGTCTGTTTTTATTTGTCATTCAGGAAGCAGGGAAGAAGCAAACTGTTATGTTTAAAAAATATATTATTATTATTTTATTTTTTTTCATGTAGGCAACGTCAGTGCTATTGCTCATGGAAGATCATCTAAGAATGAGTCACGTCTTGCAGAAATAGTGTCTTACATCCCACATTTTTTTACATTTCCCAGCAGAACAGCAAGGAAACAACATCTCTGAATCCAATCACGCAGATCATGAGTAACACTTTCACGTCAGGTGTAACGCTAAGATTTATTTTTAAATAAATCAGTGATTTATTTTCACATAAAGCTCAAATATTTTCAGTATAAGTATCGTTTCTGGAGTGTTGTTTTTTTTTTTAACAGCTAGCACGTTAAACATTGCAGGATTCCTTTCAGGAGATTCTTTTTTTTTCTTTTCTTAAATATTTTTCTGATTATTTGTCAGATTATTTTTACACTGATTGTAACACTGATTATTGGCACGGAAAACTCGTAAAGAGAAATAAAATGGTCAAATTGTGTATGTATAAATATCAGTAATGAAATAATATTATTTCAAAAGTTTGGTTCTCACTTTCTGAATGTGATTTGAATAGTTTTGAGTAAAATGTTTAGATTTAATTTTCCAGACAATCCCAAATGTAGATTTGATGTAGATTCTGGTGCTTCCTTTTTGACTTGGTTTGTCATCTTCTTGTAGGATGCATTTTATTTAATTTCTAGTCACTGGGTAGCACTTTTTAAAAACTTGCTTACTTTATAAGATTATCAGTTATGAATCGCGATTCTTCTGTGTGGCGATTCACATATCGGCACACTGACTTCAAAATCTATTAAAAAAAACAGTTTTTACTTTCTGTAAAGAATTTGTGCCGAGATTTATGCCATTACATTACTGAAAAAAAAGCCTGTCCCTAGTAGATATAGCCTATAGGTTCCTATGCGTTTAGAATCTTATTACTCATCGTCTATACCGCTTTATCCTGTATGCAGAGTCGCGGGGGACCTGGAGCCTATTTCAGGAGACTAAGGGCAAGAGGTGGGGTACACGTTGGACGGGGTGCCAATCCTTCTAAGGGGACACACACGCACACACACACACACACACGCTCGTTCAAACACCGTGGGCAATTTGGGAACGCTAATTAGCTTAATCTGCATTTCTTTGGACTGAGGGGAGGAAACCGGAGGAAACCCACCAAGCAGGGTGGGAATCGAAACCAGAACCTGGAGGGAGGTCCGAGGCGACAGTGCTAACCACTACACCACCCCATTTGATAATCTAAGAGTGCACTCATTTTTGCACTTGTTTACTGTATAGAGAAATCTCGTTCTATCTAAATATCGCGATACTACACGGGAATACAATTTACGTTTACTATATGAATATTTCTTTGAGGAAAGCCTTTTTGGAGTTAAAAAGTGAGTTTATAATAAACATGAATGTTTCACTAAACACAGAGTCTTGTGGAAGTGGTTGAAATTTTTTTTTATCACAATAATGATAAAAAAAAAGTAAATAAAATCGGATAATGAAAGACAAAAGGGAGATAATGCTAATAATAATCCCGCTCGCGCTAATGTGACACACGTCACACACAGAGTTAAACATGGCGACGCGGGCTGAGTGACGGATTTAATTGAAGAGCTTTACAAGCTTTGCGTGGACAGAAAAGCGCTTTGGAGAACCCTGGGCTGTTGGGCAACACTTTTCGCGTGAGTTTGCCATTCGTTCGTGTTTGTTTGTGCCCATGTTGTGTTTTGTTTTTCACGTTTATTTATTGGCTGTTTGTGTTTGAGCGCGGCTTTATTTCCGTGTGACAGTAGTAAAACGGGTTGCCAGGTTTGCTCAACCCCTCTTATCTTACGTGAGTTTTTAAACCGTTAAAATAATTAGGTTTTTCAATTATATAATTAATAATATAATAATCTGAATACAGACTGGCAACGTTGTTGTCAAAACGGCAAAATGTTGTTAGATTTAAAAAATAAATAAATAAATAAATAAACAGCTCGGAACAGGTGTACAGGGTGAAACCTGGCAACCCTGTGAAGGTCTGAGTTCATGTGCAGGAAGCAGCAGGAGAGGAATGGACTTCCAATAAGTCCTAAAATAATCTTTATTACTGCACCTTATTCCTCATACAGGTGCATAAACGCCCTTGGAGACACAGGACATTCCAGAAGATTTCATATTCGTCAAAACCAGGTGAGCTACACTCATTTCCTAATGATAAACTTTTTTTTTTTTTTTTTTTTGCTTGACACATTGCTCAGATCACTTTCTTTATTTCACTCTCATGTCTTTCGTGGATTATATGATGATATATTTATTATTTGAGCTTGGAGAATATTTCAGGACTTTACACGCTTTGTTTGTTGTCTGTACAAGTTTTAAGCGGCTTTACCACTTAGCTTTCACTTCCTTATATCTATAGGCGTGTGCAGCTTTTCTGCTTTTTTCTACTGCGACTCCAGAACGCATTCGAAACCCTGATAACGACACTACAGTGTGGGGATTATTATTATTTTTTTTTAAATATACCATAGACATAAATGGTTGATTTCTGGTGTCATGAAGGTGCTGATAAATTTCTCAGACAGCAATGCAGCTACAAAGTTTTATATTAATTTGTATGGTTTCTACAACAGTAACGGGCCGTTCATAGGATTGGACGATGCGCATAAAATTGTCAGTTGAAAAAAAAAAAGAAACTGTATAATTGTCATCATGGTGATGAGCCATTGAGTTTATTGAAGGAGCCTCCAGTGTCAGCACAGAGTTTTAACACTGTAACATTAAAACACTTTTATCCAAGAAACAAAGTTTCATCACGCCGACCTCGTTGCTGATAATTTTCCTGAAACCGCACCACACATGGGGTGTTTTATTTATTCCTTGCATATCATCCACACCATCTAAAAACATTGCACCTTGAAATATTTTGCATTGCAAATCTTTAAAATGTTTGTCATTTAAAAATTTTTTTTTTGGTGTGACGTGGCCTAACTACCTTAAGACATCTTATCGTTTCTTTAACGTGATAAGCATTATGAAAGAAATATATTATTTCTACCACCTTGCATTTTTGTTTTTAGTTCACGGACAAACTTTCTCATTCGACGAGCTGATTACCGAAGCTGTGAAAGAATGCGTGTAATGCGTCTTAAGATTTGTCAGAAAAGTTGAAGCTTATAAACAGGAATCAGATAAGGGAGGGAGTGAGTTTAGTCGAAACATGAAGCATGTGCGTGATATGGAGTGTGTGTTTGCGTCGTGCGGTGTGTGTGTTACAGTTTATGGCTCCGTTTCGAGTGAAATGCGACAGGCTGGATTGCAGGAAGAAGCCGTTAATATTGCGGATGTGAAGCAGCTATAACACCTTAAAGCAAAAGCCACAGGAACTTGCTATCAGACGTCTGTCTCTCTCTCTCTCTCTCTCTCTCTCTATACACATATACACACAACCACACAAACACGCAGTCAGTCGTTTCCTTTCCACTGTCAGTTCCGTCATGTTTCCCACAAACGCACGTAAACACAAGTGATTTTTTTTTCTCTCCTCGTTTTACGACTCCGTTTGTGAGATTTTTACGAGTTACCGTCACTCACGTGCTGAGACTTTGGCCGTTGTGCCATCTGGACGACCTCTAGAGCCGTTAAGCCGTTGTGTAATATGAATTATCAAGCTGGCACACACTGCATTCGTCATTAGCCACCACACTGATAAAGACAGGGTTAAAGGAGAAGAAACAGGAAGAAAGATATGAAAGATAAACCATTCTGTCCTTGATCACATATTCGATCAGCTTTTCGAATATTGTTTTTTTAATTTAGAGCTGTAATATTATCTGAATCACTGTTGAGGTGTAAATTCCACATTTGTCTTTTATTCCCAAAAAAGTTTTTTGGAATTTATTTGTGAAGTCAAACTTCACACTGCTGGCTTATGGCTCATATGAAAGCAGGCATTTAGAGCTTTAAGCATTTCACAGTTTTTCATTAGATGTACTTTCATTTTTTACAATTTTTTAAAATTTTTTAGAATTTGATTGTGGCAGGTGTATACAGTGTTAACATTTTCCTAAGTTTTTTAGTAAAGCTTTAGTTGCCCTGTCTGTTTTTATCTCTGTACCTGTACTTGTACTTAAACCACATACACTCACTTGGGAATCTGCATGTCTTTGGACTGTGGGAGGCAACTGGAGAACCCAGAGGAAACTCCACACATACGCACAGACCTGAGGCATGAATCGAACCCTCGACTCTGGTGGTTTGAGGCCACAGTGCTAACCAATACGCCACCGCGTAGCCCCAAAAGAAACACATATAAATTTCTTACAAAATTTATTTGATTCCATACAAAAGTCTATAACAGAAATACAAAATTTAAACCATGACATCGCATCCACAATACGTCCTTCTCACACATCCAGGAAATCCAACATTGTTAAACAGCCAGATGACTTATAGTAAAGAACCCGGAAATGTCAGCAGCAACAGCGACAATGTTTTCTGTACCATTTCTCAAATGACGCCATTGGACTTGCAATCGAACTTGTCCAATCTTTTCCACAAACTGGAAGTAAATGATAATCCTGGCAACTTTTAAACCTCATCTAGAGACTCCTGCTTGCGTTACACCAAGTTGAAGTGTTCGGACGGCCCTCTTCTTGCTAGGGTTAGACCCAATGCACAATCAGATTGTTTTCTGTATTTTTGATACCAGGAAATAAGCTGGACCTAATCACATGGGGAAATTTCATGCATGTGCACGAAACATGTTTCACATGTCTCACATGTTTAGAGCCTTAAGATGATGTGATGTTAGGATATCTGTGGTAAAGTAACGCTCTAATGAGCATAACTGGAATTTCATCTTACCTGTGTTCTTAACATAACTAGGCAAAGAAAGTTTCACTTTCTTGTTACAGTACAGATTTTTTTGTATACAGGTAGTCCCGAGTTACGAATATACCGCAATTCTACGAACATATTGTAGACGCAAACAAATCGTGGAAGTAGCTCATGTGTATTGTACAAAAAGTAGACACTGCAGTGCACCAGATGCTAATAGTTACTATTATATGTTGAATAATCCAAATTTTTGGATTCTCAACAACAAAAAAAAACCTCAACAAAACAGAGTACACAGTCCAATACGGTGGAAAACAGCTGTGAGACAAAATGGTGCCTGGGATTTCCCTCGTGATTTAAAGGCGCAGAGACCGCAATGTTATATTTGACATGTGCTAGATTCATTCTGGTTTTTGGTGCGTAGGGAAAGGGGACAGAGATTTAGTCGAGTGGATTGGTATGCTTTAGATTGTATATTCGTGTCAAGACTCACTTTGTTGGACTTAAGAACAAATCTGACTTACGAACGTGCTTCTGGAATGGAACTCGTTTGTAAGTCGGGGACTACCTGTATTTCCTTTACATCGTTTCTTTTGTCTATGAAAATAATATAATGTTAATGAATTATCTTGCGAAATGTTGACAAGCAGAATATTTTTGATTGAAAATTTCCGTTCAGTTTGGCAAAACAGTAAATTTAATGGAAATTAGGACGAAAAGAAAACTGCTCGCAACGCTACTACTATCAGCATTTGAGGATGAAATTAATACTGAACGAAGTAATGATGATGATGGTTTGCATTATCTTACCGCTAAAATTTTACAAGATGAGTTCAGACCAAAAGAATTTAAATAATAACATGGTAATGATAACAGATCTTACCAAAAATAACTAAGTTCCAATCATTCACTTCCCGGCCTTTTCCTGTCACCAGCAGCTAAACACAGAGTCGTGATACTCTACACACAGAAACCCAACTGTGACTAATCTTATACTGCAGTGTGCGATTTGCAACAATAAAGGAACTCATTTTTTATAGCTGGTGTGAGCAGTCAATCAGTCACCAGCATACTGCTAAAAAACAATGGAAGAATGGGTTCAGCTTCAAGCCACGCCCCCTCACTCCAGTGGAGTGACAACAGTCTATCAGTTCGAGCTCTAACACAGAGAGATGACTTTCTTTCCTTTGGCTCTGTAACATTTTGTGTGTGTGTGTGTGTGTAGTTACACATAGCAGTAGGAATGAGAATCTCGACTCGCTTCATGATTACGATTGAGAAGTTTTTGATTCCGTTCTGGAAAAAATGAGTGTCGTGGTTACAGCCGAAGGATATTGAGGCATGTAGGAGAAAACAGGAGCCGAACTCTGTCTCCTGGATGATGTCATTTCTCAGACTTCTATCCAATTCGGAAGAAGACATATACCTCTGTGTGTGTGTGTGTGTGTGTGTGTGTGTGTGTGTGTGAAAAAGAGTGAGAGTGTGTTTTTGCATGTTACACACCGTGGGTCAATCAGCCTTTTTTTACAACTGGTTAAGCGGAGACTCGGCTCATGCACACACACACACACGCACACACACTGCCAGAAGGTGTAATCAGCATACACACTTGAGCCTCCATGTACAGCTTTATCTAATCTCAGTGCGCAATAAAGTTCTCATTTTCAAGGAAACAGATTCAACTACAGTAATTACACATGCGCACACACACACACACACACACACACATATATACACACACACACACACACACACACACACACACACACACACTCAGACAAACACACTTACACACACAAAGTAAAACATGGGCGGTTTTATTTTTCAGTACGTTTCAAATTAAGGCTAAAAATATGACTCATTTTTAAAGCTACTTTTATTCTACATAAAAAAAAGAAAACATTGATTGTAGCCTTACTGTTTTTCTTTCTGGTAATCGAGTCACCTCATGTTCGGATGTACGCTTACTGACGCACCTTTCCCAGATCTCTATTTATCTTCATTTTAAAATCGTTAATTAAAGAAGAAGAAGAAAAAAAAAACTGGTTGACTTCTTAGGATTTGATCTTCAAACATGAAGAAGTTTAGTGTGTCATTCAGTGCTGAAAAAAACCGTCATGGTGAACGTGTGCTTACATGTGCACAGGTGTGTATAAGCGTGCGTGTGCACGTGTGCCAGTGTGTGAAGAACCACAAGCGGGCCGGCTGGGGCCTGGCAGATTCCAAGCTCGTTATAATTAGAGTTACTGATTAGGCTTCAAGGACAGCTCCATCGGAACATGCTGCGTGTGTGTGTGTGTGTTTGTATATATGTGTGTGTGTGTGTGCCTACCCGTACCTGGCCAATCAGTGTATTGCATTTTTATTTCCAGTTTGTTGTCCCCCCGATCCAGACTATCTTTGTAGACATTAGAGACTATTTTTAATAAATTTTAATAGAGATGAACTGATTGATCGGTTGCATTTTCATGGTGTTTCATTATGAAAAATCTCACGTGTTTAAAGCCGACGATCTGACTTTCTGAGCGAATAAGTCTCAAACCCACTCATTACACACCAGTCTCAAAACACCGCGAGCACTAATTAGTCAAAAATCGTATGCGTTAGAATCCCCGCGTGCTCCCAGCCGCTCAACCTGCACACTTGCTGTCAAGTTGAGTTTTGAGACTTCGGAGACGTTTGAGGCGGTAAAACGTTGCTGTTCTTTTATAATCCTTCAGGTGGCGCACTCTGAACTCTTCCCACATTTTCATCCTGTGTGGTAGGGACGAATTATTTTCTGACTTTGTTCAGAAATAATAATTATAGCAGGTGACCGAGGCATGTGCTGCTCAGTAAAAATCTAGCTTTGCGTTTAATTTAATGTAAAGTTAAATGCTAAACTTTGTATTTGAGCTGAGTAAGAAAAGTAATGTTATAAGGAAAAAGCAACATTTAATTACTAAAAAATTTTTAAAGGTTTAAAATTGTAACAAAATCAGGGGAAAATTTCTGGATATTTACAAAATAGTGATACTTATAGAATTGCAATTTTAATCTCATCGGTATGCAGGTATTGTGATAATATCGTATCGGGACGTGACTGCTGATTCCCGTCTCTAGTAGACAGTAGGGATCACCGACATGATATCACGATACCTAGGCATCAATTCTGTAATTATCATGATTTCATAAACATCCAGATTCATCATTATTATTTATTTATCTATCTATCTATTCATTTATTTATTTATTTTTCTCCATATTGTTACAATTTTAAACAAACGTAGCAAATAAATTGCTCCGACCGTGCAGGATGCTGTACTGTGTAAATAGTTTCAAGTGCCCCCTGGAGGATCACAGAGGAACTGCAACAGTTTACCTCAGGTGCAAGCGTATATAAATAAAAAGGTATTTTAAAAAATCCTCTTTGGAGTCAGTGTAATGGTGCATGAATTGTGACACAAAAGAATCGATATGTAACTTAATTTTACTGTAGTATTTGATTTAAATGTGTCCACATCGCTGTCGAGTTCTGCGTTCTGATTGGTCGTAAGGCGTTGATTTATTTTCTACATCAGCAGCTCCGTCAATAATACTGCTGCGACTCACCGTACATTATTCTTACTGTATAAACTGCGCTTGATGTCCCGTCCTTCTTTAAAAGTGTGTGTGTGTGTGTGTACGAGAGTGTAAGTGATTTTAAGGAACGCGGGTCCCTGTTTGACAGCTGCATTTCTTCTTTCTCCTTCTTTCTTTTTTTTTCAAATTCTCATTTTTCATTTCGGGTTCCATCTTGTCACGTTGAAAATACGATACGGCTGCAGACGCTCCGCAAATCCAGACAGTTTTTTTCTCACGGGTCACTTTCATCCCACGTGGCGTCTTCCGCGAGGACTCCGCCCACATTTACAAGCACAAGGGCTCTCAGTAAGGCTTCATGATGGTGAAATCAAATGCTCTGACCTTTTAGAGGCACCTGATCTCAGCCTGATTGGAGACCTCAGGGAGACTTTGGAGTACTTTGGTGACCTAAAACACCTTCCTGAGGTGCTTATTAAGGCACGAGGATAAATACTGGAATGTAAGCAGGTTTGTTATTTGTATTATCTGTCAGTGTGTGTTTCTACTGGAGATGATCCTGTATCTGTTCAGGTCCTCGTATATATAAACCTGAAGTAGGCTTGAACTAAACACGAAAGAGGTTTATAGTAATTCATTTTATTAATTAATTATTGAATTCAACCGCCATGTCCTCTAATAACCCTGGAAACACTGCAATGTTTGTGTGTTAGAGCTGGGCGATGTGTCCAATCAATTAAATCGTTTTTAGACAAAATTCGATTTTCGATTTCAAAATGATTATTTTTCTTAAAATGAATAAAAATTAATAAAACACTAGTGTTTTTTTTTTTTATTTTATTTTTTTTATTTATTTAAGCAATAACAATATAACCAAACATGGACTGCCTATTGGGAATAAAAGTGCAAACTTACTTTCACAAACAAGTTTTCTTGTTATTTTAAAACAGTAATCAGTACAACAACATGCATACCTCTTTTTGGGACGAATAAAGTGCAAACGTTCACCAGTCTTTACAAGTTCTGGTTATTCTAGCACAATATGAGGAATGGATAAAGTGCAAACTGCAGACCTAAATTACTTTTTATAAAATAAATAGTTGTAAAAATTGGGAAAAAATAAATTTTTGAAGTAAAACTATTTTGTAAACCACATGCAACTGCATCAGGCTTGAGTCGTGCCCTGTCACATCGATAAAATCGATTTTCATTTTTAAACATCGACATAAACCATAAATTCAAATTAATCAATAATAACGATTAATCGCGCAGCTCTAATATGTGTTTGTGTGTGTATAATTGACTTGACTCTAGCCAGTGTTTGCCCGTGTTCGGAATGATTGCAAAGCTAAATCCGAGGCCGCAGAATCGAGACCTAACGAGTTATTTCCTGTTGTTTAAACCCTATGTTACAAGTATTAAATTAAACAGAGTGATAATGCTACAACGCTCAAGAAGTCGGAACTCTATTATTATAATCTTACGTGTCCATATGTAAGCGTACAGTGTGTACGATCAGTATTAAGTGTCCATATTCAGATACACCATATGTGTATAGATGTGTGTCTGCGTCCTAAGTCTCAGTGTTTCTCCTGTTAGTTATGGTTACAGGGTTTGGAGTAAAAACGGCCCTGATTTTACCGGGTGAGGTGACTGACAAGGACAGCCTTCTCATCCAATCAGATACCGTTTTACAGCTTCTCAGAGTCACAGCTAGTGAGACTAAGAGGGAAAGCCAAGGCCCTGTGATGTGATGGAGAGATTACCCTTTTGATATGTCTGTCCTTCTGTCTCGCTGTAAACTTTTCAGTCAGACTAACGCTCCGGCTCTGTGTTTCTCTAATGGAAGGCTAACGGACGGGCAGACGGACAGGCAGACCGTCCGTCTGTCTGTCCGTCTGCCTGTCCATCTCACAGAAACAGAACATCGAGCACTGAGGTAAAGTGCTACAGAAGAAAGCGAGTGTGTTTTAGACACATAGTGACGCAGTGTGAGGATGCAGGAATCCTTTTCTTTTTTCTTTCTCCCTCCTTCTTATTCTTTGTTTCTGCCTTTCTCTATTTCCCGTCTCTCATTTTCTTTCTGTCATGGTCTCTCTCTCTCTCTCTCTCTCTCTCCAAGTCTTCCTTTCTCACTTTCCGTCTCCCTGTCTCCGTCTCTGTTCCTCTTTCTCTCTTTCAGTTTTCAGTCTCTCACCGTCTGTCTCTCTCTCTCTCTCTCTCTCTCTCTCTCTCTCTCTGTTTCTACCTCCTCTATCTCTACAGGAATCCTTTTTGGAACCCCTTTTCTTTCTTTCTGTCATTCTTTCTTTCTCTTTTTCTCCTTTCTTTCCTCATCCACATGTATTTTTTTCTCTCTCCCCTGTCTCTTTTTCTTCTTCCTCACACACGTTTTTGCATTCATTTCCATTCTCCCTGTCACTCCCTCACCCCCCCCCCTTTTCTCAGAGGAGCGTGTGTGAGGTAATGATTGCTATTTTTAGCCCCCGCCCTCCCTCCTACACACACGACGCGAACGCCCTCTGTTTCACCCATCCCGGGCTCCTGACATCATCCGCAGGTTATTTATAGCCCTTTATAGGCTTTATTTATGGGTTTTAATACTCCAACCACCCAATTTAACACCGGTGCATGCTGGGATGTTGGACGGAGGGGTGGTGTTTAAACGGATTCATCTGGCGAAATTGCTAATGTGACTAACAGAGCACGGAGGGTGACGGAGGCATCGTGACCACACCAGCCGCTGGAGATGCTCGGTGCCTGCTCGGCTCAGAGCTCCAGAGATCAGCAGGCTAGAGGGGACGCCGCGTCACACAGTCACGTCTCGGCAGAGTTTGGCGGGGGGAAAGAACGTGGGCGTCTGGATCTCCTGTTTGTCGTTTGTTAGGAAGAGTTTTCAAAAGAAAACACAAATCAAAACACACACAGCAATACTGAACGAAATTAAACTAAAGCAGGACACCGCGCTGCTTACATCATCATCATCATCATCATAATAATAATAATAATAATAAACACTGAGAGTGTACAGGAATTCATGAAAAATTCACAAAATTATGAAATTAGGACAGAAGAGACATTTAGAGATTTGATCCGTTTCCTTTTAGGATTTATTTATTATTTACAGTCGTGACCGTAAGATCATATAATAAATATCCCATTTTGTTTAAAAAACGTTGTAAGTGGGGCTGGGGGGCACAAACTTATTGTTATTTATGCTACACAACCATTCTCTGTCTGTATCTCTCTCTATCTTTGTCTTTTATCTCACTCTCTCATTGTCCCACTCGCTTTCTCAGTCTCTGTCTCTCTTCCTCTTTCTTTCTCCCTCTATTTCCATTTCTCTCTTTTAGTTTTCAGTCTGTCTCCCTGTCTCTCGCCGTCTTTTTCTTTCTCCCTCTATTTCTCATCTCTCACTTTTTCTTTTTCTCTCACTCTTTGCCTCACACAACCATTCTCTGTCTGTACCTCTCTCTTATCCGTCTCTCTCTTTTAACTTTCTTTCAAGTTTCTCTTATTCAGTCCGTCATTATGTGTCTCTCTTTCTTTCTCCCTCTGTTTATCTCTCACTCTTTGCCTCTTTCTCACCATTTCTCTCAATATTTTACCGTCTGTCTCTCCCCCTCTTTTATTCTTATTCTCTCCCCATTTCTCTTTCTCTCCTTATCAGTTTCTCCCAGTCTTACTCTCTCTGTCTCTGTCTCAGTTCAGTTCAGAGGAGCTTTATTGGCATAAATGTTAACAAAAATATTACATTGTTGCCAAAACAATTGTAAAAAATTTATTATATTATAAATAACATCAATTTACATTCATAAACCTATGTAAACATTATAAACATATTAGATATGAAAGAATATCATATTAGGTAAAAAAAAAGGATAATAATAAAAATATATAATGTCAATATTAACAACAATAACAACAACTATCTTTCTCTCTCTGTTTCTCTCCTTATCTCTCTCTCTCGCTCTCTCTCTGTTTCTCTCTTTCTCTCCCTCGATGTGCCGAAAGAGCCTCCAGAAGCGATAGCGTAAATAAACGGATAAATGTCTTCCGTTCTGTTAAGAGCCTTTGCCTCTATTGAGTCACCCCTGACTTCCACATTCAGTAATCACTTCCTGCTAAAGTGATGGCTCTGCGCTCTCACTTCCTGTCTGACAGGAAGTGCTGCTGCTGCTTATTCAGAGGTTTAGATAGCAGCTCTGTAGCAGTCGGAGACAGCCGAAGTGTAAACTGTGAGCGGATCATAAGACACTGTTTAAAACACACACACACACACACACACACACACACACACAGAACGAGATAAGTTCCCGGCACCTCTCTAAGCCGTGGCCTTTGTACCCGTGCCTTACAGAGAAGGGGGCGTGGTTTTCTTGCATGTCAGTCACCGAGAAGGGGGCGTGGCTTTCCTATCTGTCAATCACAGATACCGGGGGCGTGTGCTACATCAGGTTGACATGAATAACGTGCGGTCGGATGTGAACCATGAGAACACATCTGCATTTTATTTGTGTATTCTCTTGTCCTTTGCAACACTCCCTTGAGCATTCAGGGCCAGTAAACACACAACCGCAAACACACACACACACACACACACACACACACACACACACACACACACACACACACACAGACTTGCGGCCAAATGTTTTATGAACTCAACCTGACAGCGCTTAAACCTTACAGCATTTCAGTACCACAGCAGAGGGGATTGTGGGTATGCCATGCTGCCCTTGGCATGCACACACACACACACACACACACACACACACACACACACACACACACACACACACACATATATAATGGACCTTTCTTGGCATTGTGCAGAAAAGAAAATTGTATCCATGTTGCCACTAAACACCTGATCCACCGTACGCTTAACTTTTTCAGGAAATGAATACCACAGTCTCTGATATGGGTTAAGTGTGTGTGTGTGTGTGTGTGTGTGTGTGTGTGTGTGTGTGTGTGTGTGTGGGATGTCATAGGATGGGTGTGACAGATACTGTCTGTCTTATGGTCTTTTTGTATTTTATCCTGATCCATTTTTATGAAAGTCCTTTCGAATGATATCACATCTTCTTCCCTTTATGTTCCATTCTTTTCTCTCCTCGTCCATTTATTTCCCCTTTCAGTTTCTTTTCTTTCGTCTTCCTTTCCTTTCCCTGTCCTCTTTCTTCCCTTCCTGGTCTTTTTCTTTCCTTTGAGATATCGTCCTTTCCTTTCCTTTCTTCTTCATTTTCTTTTCCTCATCCTGTCATTTCCTTTTTCCTTGTCTTTTTTTACCTTACGGTTCTCGTCCATTCCTTTTTCTCGTCCATGTCACATCCTGTCTAGTCGTCTCATTCCCTTTGTGTTCTCTTATTATTCCTTTTTTTCTATTTTTTTCCTTTTGCCCCATCCTTTCTTTTTCTTTCTCTTCCTTCTTTCCAACATCATCCCTTTCCTTTCATCTTCATTTAATTTCCTTTCCCTTTCTCTTTCACTTTTATCTTCCTTTACTTTCCCTTCCTTCTTCCTTTTCTTTTCCATCACTTCCCTTCTGTTTTCCTTCCATCATCTCTTCCCTTTCGGTTGCCTTTCTTTCTTTCTTTCTTTCTTTCTTTCTTTCTTTCTTTCTTTCTTTCTTTTTCCTCCTCGTACCTTTCTGTTCTTGTTTATCCCTTTCTCGTTTCCTTTTCCATGTCACATCCTGTCCAGACTTGTCTCATTCCCTTTCTGTCCCCTTCTTCCTCCTTTCCTGTTCCATTTCCTTCTCTAGATTCCTTTTCCAAATTCCTGTCCAATTTCTGTTCCTTTCCTCTTTCCTCCTCTTTCTCATTCTTCATCCATTTTGTTTCAGTTTTTTCTTCTCCCTACCCATGTTGGCTGTTATGCTTCTGAAAAAAACCTTAATTCTGTTAATGTTTAGACATTAGTAGCATTATTTTAGTGGATTATGTGCATGTGTGAGTGAGAGAGAAATTTGTCATTGTAATTTGTTATCTTTCTGAAAAAATTAGGGTTTAGTAAATGTGTGTGTGTGTGTGCATGCGTGCAAGTCTTTTTCCAAAAATAGGGAGTGATTTTGTAAACGTACATTACGTAAGAGGGCCATAGATACATGTGTGCAAAATGCATGTGCATGCGCAAGATGTGATTTCCTGTGTGTGTGTGTGTGTGTGTGTGTGTGTACTGCTACCACACATATACCACACATATAGAGTCCAATGAGCTTCCTACAGCATACTCCTTCACCTCCTGCAGAGACACATCACCATTTACTCTCACACACACGCACACACACACACGCACGCACACACCGCAGTGTATCTCAGTAGCCTTGATGCAAACAAACCCACAGGGTCGCACAGACACTGACATTCACATTCTGGCAGCTGCTCCGGAGCGGCGTGACCTAGAGGACAAATCGTGAACAGAGGGACGAGACGCAGTTTCATAAAGAGTTCGAATCAATTTAATGGATATAAAATAAGACGGCACTCGTCCTTGTCCTCGTCTTTGTCCGTGTCCTGTCCTTTCGATAATGTTCCCTCGAACACAACACGTCCAAGACACATCAAGGCGATTATCACGTGATTCTGATAAATAGAACATAGAACTGTATGTGCAGTGTAGACGTAGACGTGGACGTAACATGTACAGCGAGCGAGCGAGTGACGTTGCATTCGTCCTACTCGGTTAAAAAGTGTATCAGCAGGTGTGCAGAACAGAAGAACCAGGAAATGTGGATCGTCCCACTGCCTGTCACATGATTCCCTGGTAATTTGGGAGATCTAATTGCTAAATAGAAAAAAAATCCCAGCTAAACTAAGGCAAGAAACCTGTCTCGTCTCACACTTACCTTTTTATACTCTTTCTTACACTTTGTTTGTTAATTTGTTTGTTTGTTTGTTTGTTTGTTTTTTTACTCATCAATCATACGATCAGACTACAGTCTGTCCAATGAGAGATATTTTAAATACTAACTGTATTTCCTAACCTTTTTCATCCCTTCATTTGCATTCCTCTGACGTCCCTTGACTTTTTAATTTCTCTTCCCTTTCTTCTCCTTTACTTCTCCACTTCTTTCCTCTCATTCCTTTTATTTTATTATTTTTTTCTTCCCCTTTTATTTCTCTTTCCTCTCATTTTCCTTTTCTATTTTTCTTTATTTTCTTTTCCTTTCCCTTTTTCCTCTTTTCCTATCGGTTTCCTTACTCTCTTCTTTTCCTTCAGTTTAACTTCCTTTTCTTTTCCTTACTCTCTTCTTTCCTTTTATTTTAATTTCCTTTTTCTTTTCATTTTCTTTTCCTTTTTTATCATCTTGACTTTGATTTTTTTCTTTTCCTTCAATTTCACTTTCTTTTTCCTATCTTTCCTCTTCCCCTCTTCTTTCTTTTCCTCTTAATTTCTTGTTTCTGTTAATTTCTTGTTCCTTTTCTTTCTCTCCTCCTTACCTTTTATTTCACTTCCTATTTAATTTCATTGCTACGTTCACATTGATTTCCATCTTCTTTCCCTTCCTTCCCTTTTTCTTTCCTCTTGCTTTCTCTTCACTTGCCTTTCTGTCCTTTTCATTTCCTTTTCCTTGAGTTTATAAATTAAATTATTCATGTATAAATATTTACAGTATATCTTCACCTAATGTCTGCGCAGCACCGTGTGTATATAATTACGCACTTCATGATCTGTGCGTAGTTAAATAAGTGAAATACAATACGCGCAAACGATGGCGTGAAATCATTCAGGGATGCTTTTGTACATCAAAGGTCACATAGTGAGAAGGGCAGCGTGCGTCAGGCTCGGCGTCGGGCGAATGGAAGTAGAAAACTGGACTCTGAACATGCGACGTTTGAAAGATTTTTGTAGAAGTTTCTGGAAATTAAAATAACAAGAGGAAAAAGACATAACAGCTAGAGTAAAGGCAAAAAAGAACATGAAATTAAATTAAGTAGAGAAATAAAAAAATAATAATAATACAGACGAGGAGAGATTCATGAAACATTCTTGGATCTTTGAAAAGAGTTAAGAAAAAGTTTTATTTGTTTAATTTTATTAATTTGATTAAACTTCAAAGTATAACCAAATGGTAAAACATGTCTCAAAAAAACATGTCGTTTATTTATTTATTTAATTTTTTTTTTTTTTTTTTGCCGTGTGTGGGTGTACAAGGGTTAGCCACAGGCCTTATTGATCAGTTCATGGTAATGAAGGTTGGGTAAGTAGATTGTGTGTGTGTGTGTGTGTGTGTGTGTGTGTGTGTGTGTGTGTATATGTGTATGTGTGTGTGTCCCTTTAACTGACTTAAAGTCAAAGGTTCCTGTTGTACGTGGCTGTGTGGCTTTCTAAAAATCCTTGGATTTGAACATGCGACCTTCCAGGCACTAGATCACATGTTCTAGCTTTAACACTTCAATATGTCTGTACGATGATCAAGCTTAAGCAGATGTGTGTGTGTGTGTGTGTGTGTGTGTGTGAGTGCGTGTATATGTGTGTTTATAACAGTTCAGTGTAAGTTATTTGAAGCTGCTCTGTTTCCTGCTGATGCTGTAGACTTCCTTTGTTTACGTTGGTAACTACGCAAATTAAACACTACAACCTTTAGACGGATAAAGAATTCCAGTTACAAGTGTATTTTGTAAGGAATAAAACTACATCAATGTGCAGTGCTGTTTGGGGTAAAATAATCAAAGTTATGTTTACTTTTTCCTATAAAGCATGATTACAGTCTTTGTATTGTTCGAAAACAGCATTTTCTAGATTTTACACTTTTTTTTTTTTCGAGTTTACATTTATGTTTCAGCTCCTCAGAACAAGTTACTTCCTGTTCTTACTTGCATTATAGCAGCTACAAACACACGTTTTCTCCCTGGCGTAGAAACTGTCCATCTGTGGAGGTTAATAAGGCTCAAAACAAACCAAAAAACAAAACACTGACTTCTTTTAGAAATATTAACTAAACATATCTTAAGAGCATTTTCACTATTTCGGCTATATACGTTATCAGTCTAGGTTTCTCGCCTGCCATGTGGAAGACCCGGGTTCGATTCCCATTCGATGCTCAAACCTCAGACACTGGATGCAGTGCCGGTCCCAAGCCCGGATAAAATGGGAGGACTTGGTCAGGAGGCGTGTAAAAACCTGTGCCGAGTTGTGTGTGTGTGTGTGTGTGTGTGTGTGTGTGTGTGTGTGTGGATCAGATGGTCCTCTGTGGCGACCCCTCGATGGGGAAAAGCCGAAAGTCCAACAGTCAAAAGTTTGGACACACCTTCTAAATTCATGGCCTGTCCTGAGTATTTCTTTCTACATCGTAAAAACATGCAACATGAGGGCATCCAAGTATTCAGTGATATTAATGACGTGACAACCATAAACACTCAGAGAGCCATTTGGATCCGGTTCACTTTTTTCAGAAAACATCGGGAGCCTCAAAAGCCTTTAGACATCTAAAATAAAGATAAAAAAAAAACTATAGCGTATTGCATTTAGGTATTCAAAGAACTGCTACAGAGAAAAACAAAATTTTATTTCTGCACGCCAGAAAAAACATTTTGAACTCCGGAAAAGAAAAAAAAAAAGACACCGGGTTGACAAATAAAATACTTGATGTCTATTTGAGTTCTCTGTGTATTTATCAAGTAAAAAGATGAACTTAAATTGTCCACCTGCAGCAAACCAAAATTTTGCGTTTTATCGCTTGTACTGGAGCGTGCAGTCAGATGTCAACCTGAATAAAAAAAAAATTACAATTTTATATAAATAGATTTATTTTTGATGAGGAAAAAATTAAGCACGTTTTTATCTTAATGTGCCTGATTTATTTCAGTGGAAAAATGATCTTTTGTGGTGCAGAGACTTTGATATGTTGAGTTACATTTTATCTCGTCAAAGCAGGTGAGGGTTGAGGGCCTTGCTCAAGGGCCCAACAGAGACAACCTGGTGGTGCTGGGGTTTGAATCAGTAGTCCAACTCCTTGACCACCGAGCAACCCCCTGACCCCCTGTTAGTTATAAATACACACCAGGTCACACGAGGCCAAACTTGGAAAGGTTTCCTTTGTTTCTCTCTCTCGCACTCCGTGTTTTGCTTTTCATACACACGAAGTATGCAAATGTCAGTTTGTGTTTTCGTTCTTAACGCAGAGATCTGGGCTAGCCCATCGCCCAGGGCGCCATCAGGATCCTCATTTTCCAGTTTTTCCACAAAGCAACTGCCGCTGAAGGCTTTTCGTGCGCACGGGAAATGGTGCTGTGGGCTGGTAAGCAAGGCATCATGGGATGGGAACGTTCGCCCCTGTCTCGCTGAGATCAGCGTCTATAGCGAGGACGGACGAAGAAATGAGGATGAGCGTTACACACAGCTCTCTTAAATAAGCCGAGTGCTCAGCTCCTTTGACCTATATTAGTATATTAATCTCATCTACACCCACACACACACACTCGGACACACTCGCATGCGCACAGACGCATGTCCCAGTTGGACCGTGATGCAGCTGTAGCTCTTTTTCTTTTTTCCACACAGTAAACTAAAGACTGAGAGACTGCATGCTGGTTTAATGATGACGCCCTAAGACACACACACACACACACACATCTATATTTTTCTGTCTAATAAAACGTTGTTGTTGAATTGTCGATTCTGATTGGTCAGAAGGTGTACATTAATGTACCATAGCAGCGTCTTTGATGGTGTTGTAGTTGTGACTCATATGTTTATTAATTAATTAATTAACTAACTAATGTGTTTTTTATACTGGTAAATATAATACATTATTATTTGTGTACTAACAGCTCCTTCATGGCAAGTTGTACGGTGGAAGTTGTCTCTGAGACATGTCTTTTTTTTTATGGAAGGAGTCTCCAGTGACAGAAGATTTTGACATGTTTAGTTTGATTAAAAAAAAAAAAAAAAAAAAAACACGAACTCTGGTGCGTCAATTAAAAAACAAACAAAAAACTCTGGTTCAGTTAGTGTGGTCCCCTAATATGAGTGTGAATGCCGCCATTCAGGGTGGGTCTTGATCTGCTTCCAAACAGAACATGCTCGATTGAAATGTGAACGCGCCACAGACCAAAGAGACCAAAGGTATGTAAAAGAACCGAGTCTGCTTTGCTGATAAAGCGTTACCTGATAAAGATAACTATATTTGAGAACTTTCACTGGTCCACTGTGTATCCGTGACATCCAGTGTAGAGGAGGAAGCGTTTGGACAGGCAGCAAGTGAGGAAAAGTTCAATTCACTTAAATTCATATATCGCTTTTAACAAGTGTGATTATCGCAAAGCAGTTTTACAGAATCAAAGGCAATTATGGAAAGGAGTTTTAAAAATATGAGAAAATCGGTATAAATCAAAATGATCAGCGTGTCCCAAAATGATGAGTGAGCCAAAAGCGCCTGTGCTGAGGGAAAAACTTCCTGAGATGGCAGTAGGAAAAAAACCCTTGAGAGGAACCAGACTCAACAGGGAACCCATCCTCATCTGGGTGATAACGGATAGCAGGGATTGATCTGCACTCATACTGTGTTTTAGGAGGCTGGAATTTTAGTATAACAGATGTGTTTAAGTTATTATAGAGTCCAGTTTATTGTTGGAGGCTCAGGTACAAAACTGTAGGAAATTCCAGTCCTGAATTATTGAGCACAAGTCCCTAGAGAACTGCTGAGTCCAGGACCGTCTTCATGTCACCACACGCATCTTAATAATACCAAACAATGAGAGCTAAGTTGTCCAGGATGGACAGAATGGGTGAGACGGATCCAGAGGGCAGAACGAGGGTCTGGATCTGGCCATGTGTAGCTCGTCACACAGAGCGCGCGCGAGAGAGATAGCTCAAGTCCTAGCTACGTCATGTGCATAAGGTGTTGAGATAAAAAAAAAAGGAACAAAAATAAAATACATAACGATTTTAATAAATATAACACTGACAAATTAAGTGCACGTGATAGTACAGCGCTCGCAAAACATTCATGACCTTGCGACAGCTAAATGGTCTAATGAAATGTCGCTCCTGTTGTTGAAATTGAACGCAGCCCTGCTATAGTATCACGCGTGGTCTTGTGCTCTCTTCCCAGGCAGATAGTGTTGTCACCGGAGGGGCGCGAGTCTGTCAAAGGATTAAAGATCCCTACTTGTCTGGATAAAAGCTAATTGCAAAATAAGAACATTAGACGAATTGGAGACCCATTTATTCGCCATCTGGAGAAATGCTTGTGTTTTCACTGTGTGACGTAACATTTTATAAACTCTTCACGAGTTTTAATCTGATAAAAATACCACCTTTTATAATCCACACGCCTTCTGTTGTGTCTTTTGGTCTGATGTTAAAAATTCCAGTGTGAACACTACGCGCACCAGGACTTTACACTAGCGAACTAACACTAATGTTACTCATAACTCATTTTATACTTTGGTACAAACTGAGAGAACTGAACTACGAGTGTGAACACATCCTGAAAAAGTTTACTCTCAAGGTGTGTGTGTTTTAATAACTTCAAGAGTGAGTGCAAAGAGTGAAAATCTACATAATCTCTCTCGTGTTCTCACACACACGTGCGCACGGGTTCATTAGTTCTGGGTTTGTGAGAATCTAATGGAGTGAGTGTGTGTGTGTGTGGGAGTGAAGACACTGTAGTAGCACATTATCTTTGTCTTACCGAGTCTGCTGCTGTCTAATTCTGTCTTAATTTTACTTTCTAGCTTTTATTTCTGTCCGTCCTTCTGTCAGGATCTCTCGATTGCCCTCCTCCGAACGACCAGGTACTGTGTCTCACAACGGCTGATGTGGGGAAAACTCTACGCAGAGTCAACCTACGTA
>JAOTRS010000028.1:2017239-2035099 GCA_028565755.1 Dinotopterus cunningtoni | reverse complement strand
AAATTGCCAAAAAAACAAAAACAAAATGTCATTTATTATCAAGAATAATTTTTTAATTATTGCAGATTTTTTAAAAAAAAATTCTGTGCCGTTATTTTTTAAAAATACTTTTATGTACTTTTTTATTTACTTATTTATTCTTTCCTTTCCATCTAGTTTATTTATTTTTTACTTTTTAATTGTACAATTTATTGACTGATTACACACATTTTACATATTTATTTCCTGCTATTTAATCATTCACTTTTATAGTTTGTCACTCTTATACAAAGGGTATGTCCATCAACAGTCGTGTTGTTCTGTTAGTTTAACTGAACACTTTATCTTATCCGATAGGTCAAAGGTCAAAGTGAAATAAATTAAACCACTGATGCCTCCAGTTTTCTGCGTGTTTCAGTTCTCTTGAACTTGGAAGTGTTTGTATGGTCTTTTCTGTTAGTTTTGTGTGAAAGCTGCGCGTGCCTGGTGCTGGGCATTGGGGCAGAAAGCGTGAGGATGAGTGCGGGTACAGTGGGGGTATTGATTCGGCGTGATTAGAAGCGCCCGTGTTCAGCGCGTGCTCATGTGACCGGCCTACTAAACGCCACTCAGGCGGGAGAGAAGAGCTGTGTGAAGGAGCCAGGCCTCTGAGAACCCTCTTTCATCCCGACACACACCTGCCAGAGCTCAGAGATGGACAGAGAGCGAGGAGTGTTTATCCACACACCCCTCTCTCTCTCTCTCTCTCTCTCTCTCTCTGGGGTCTGTGTGCACAACGATGTAAAAATGTTCAGGGCTCAGTCTCCATGATCTCGCACGTCCTTTCCTTTGCCAACATGTTTGGCCTCAGGAGCTCAGGTGGGAGTTACGAGAAACTCAACGAGCACTTTGACCTCAACGCGCCCTTCTTCCAGGTTGGTAAGAGCCAGAGTCTTTTAAGACTTTTAGGATTGGCATTAAGGGTTAGATTTCTGTTTCTTAATTCTAAGGCATAATTCTGGAACTAAAGCTTCCTGTAATGTCTTAAAGGTTTGAGACACGTGAGTCTAAGATTTAAACCCTCCTCTGGTTTGTAGTGAAGTGCTGTATTATGTTTGACGTTGTGTTTATTATCGCATTAGTTGTCCTTTTTTACGTCATGCATCAGGCAAGTGTCATGACTGCCGGTTTGATTTGTAGTCTCCATCCTCTGTTTTTCTTTTTTTTTTCTTTAAAAGAACTTCACCGTCACTTTGCTTAGCTGCCGCTGTTCAACCGAGACAAACTAATTTTCTCATATTGTGTTGGGTGGCTTGACGTTATCCTTTTAAAAACATGTCTTAATATTGTTATATTTCTCTCTTGAGAATATTGTAGATATTGAGTTATTCTATAACTTTGGACATATGCAAGAATTTTGGTTAGTCCTTGTATTAAAAAAAAAACATTGTGAAAGTACAAGGGAAGCGCATTCGGGTTTCTTTTTCTTAACTATAAGCTGCGTTCCTTTACATATCCAACATCATCAAAGGACACTTTAGTTTGTCGAGACGCGTCCAGCTACTGTACATGCACCAAAAGCTCAACAGTTGACAAACCTCCATTTCTTATTTTTCTGCCCCTTTCTAGGTGACGCGTCAGATCCACGAACATGAGCAGGAGAACGAGCTGCGCGAGCAGATGTCCGGCTACAAGCGCATGCGACGGCAGCACCAGAAGCAGCTGATCGCTCTGGAGAACAAGCTGAAGGCCGAGATGGACGAACACAGGCTGAAGCTGCAGAAGGAGGTGGAGACGCAGGCCAATAACGCCTACATCGAACTGGAGAAACTCGCCAAGAAGCACGCTATCCAGACCGATAAAGAGGTGAGGAGGACGTCTGATTATATCGTCCGTGATTGTTTTAGATCATTTATACACGTGGGAGAAAATATCAGGACCGCAACAATCATGATGCAACATAGCAAACTGGAAACATTAATATTATACATTGAAGTTACTTTTACTTTTTGACGACGTAAAAATTATCTCATACTAATTTATTATTATTATTATTTATTTATTTTTTTTTATTTATAATTTAGAACTAAAAAGTCCTACTCTTTTCCATAAAAATTGGAAGAAGTTGGATTTGCAAATATTTTGTTTTTAATAGGCTTTTCAGTTTGTTTTATTTATGATTGTGTGCATGTTCCCAGAGCAGAGTTGACGCACTGTGTATATTTCATGACCCTAAACCATTACGCACATTATAAAATATATATAAGTAATGAACATTATTTGATAAGTAAATACACATCACAACATTCTACATTAACGTGGATGCTTCAGATAACCTGAAAAGTAAATTATGATATAACTATATTTAAAAAAAAAAAAAAAAAAATTTACACTGATGTAAAATAGTAATAAGAAATCTAAAATAAAAAAAATAAAAATAACACCATGACAGATAATGAAGGAATATTTACTAGCGTCATCTTTCTGGTGAAAATCTGTCAGCTAAAGCTAAATGTTACTTGGAATTATTAACTGAATGTAACTTAATTGTGGATCACATTGAAGGTTGCACATCCTTTGGTGGTTGGTTGTAATATATAAAGTGTAAATGTTTGTAAAGAATACATTTTATGTTTGAAGTATGATCTCTAAGTCAACAGTGACATTGTTCATGTTCCTTCTAGTTAGTACTAAATGTACAAGCTAACTGTGCCAGCTTCATACACTCACGGGAACTAATTGCATGTAGGAAGTTGTGAATGAGGGATTGAAGAAATGATGCAATCATTTGTATTTGTAGCTTCGCCTCATTATACATAATTTAATGAACAATGCATTTAAATGTCACTGAAATTAAGGCTCAGTATATATAAGTAAATACATTGATATATGAAGGGGTTAAAACATTATAGAGACTTCTTTCTTAGTGCCCTCTGATGTCTGATGACTTTGGGATCCATCTTGGATAACACAAGCCTAAGATGATTTATTTTAATTATCCAGTTATTTTGCTCTTCTTTATCATTTCACATGAACTCTTACGGCGATTATAAAGCGAAAGCCGAGGTGAAAAGGTCAAAGAGCGTTGCTCGAACAAGAAACGTAACATCGAAGTTAATTTTAATCTTGGTCACTGGGGATAACTGAACAGCGCGTTCATTATTCATGATGCATATGTTGATTCGTGTGCTAATGAGGCGAGGGGAGAAAATGGTGGGTTTGTTTTCGCAATACTTTGAGTAGTCTTGACTTCTTTAGATTATAGCACGCTAGAAAGCCAGAAATCACAAGATTTTCCCACATATTTGTCGATATACATCTGATTCCAGTCAAAGGTCTTGAGTTACGCTCTTTTGAGTTGGAGAATATTTAATGATCATCAATATTGCATAAAATCAGTTTAGATCTCTGTGAAGTTATTACAGACTAAAACAGGCTTTTTGGTAAAAACATGTGCCTCCATTAATAGAATTCAATTAGTCATATAGTGCATTTAGGAATTTTCATTGTTGCTAAGCAGCTTAACAGAATAAAAAAATGAGAGATATGAGTTTTAAATGTCGGAAGAAATGTGTATAAACCAAAATGATCATATTGTCCCTGACGTTGGTGGCCAGGAAAAACTTCCTAAGATGACAATAGGAAGAAACGTTGAGAAGAACCAGACTCAACAGGGAACCTATTTTTCTTAGGGATATATTACACAAATCAGTTATGATATCAAACCTTATTGTCATTAAAAAAACACTTAGGATTTGGGCTTCCTTTGTGCTAATGGGACATCTCTGGTCCCTCAGGGCATGACTCCACAAAACCTCTGGCAGTGAGCTGTGGTGTCTGGCACCAGGACGTTTGAATGCTCTGGGTTGTGGGGTGGGGCCTTAGTGGATCAGACTTGTTTGTCCGGTGAATCCCAAGTTGGGATTGGGATAAAGGGAGTTTGGAGGCTGGGTTAACAACCTTGACCCCTAGTCCTTACTGTCGCGTTGACTTTTTTCAGCATTTTGTGCTGCATTGGCTTTTCTGCAAGATCAGATCAGACGACCAGGGTAACCATGATCCTATCACCAGTTTACTGGTATATAATTGATAATCAGTGTTGTTCTGTTCACTGGCTGATTGGTGTATAATGTTTGTAACATACGTAGGTTAAGCTGTCACTTAAAGCTTTCTGAAAAATGTAAATATGAACAAGAAAAAGTATGAAGACATTATTTAATTAAAAGAAATTGTAATCATGGGTAAATTTCTGTGGTGTTCGAAGAGTCCCCGTGTTGCTGGTGATCTTCCCATACCAGCACAACCCCAAGTGTGTCCGCACTTATTTAGATTGCTTTCATTAAAAGAAAAGAAAATGTCCTTGGTTTCATCACCAAAAACGTTGGAATGCAAACTGTGAAATGCCATTGTGAAGTCTGTGCGGTAATATCTGCTGACATTCCTGTGGTTAACATCGATTATTAATAAAAAAATCTAAACTGCACACTCCATTTCTTATAACGAAAGGAGGATATTGAGTGCTGTGTTAAACAAAACCTCTTTTCTGTGGTTTGTGGTCTTTTCTAGATGAAGACGACGTCAGCAGACGAGAAGAAGTTCCAGCAGCAGATTTTGGCTCAGCAAAAAAAAGAGCTCACCACCTTCCTGGACAACCAGAAAAAACAGTACAAACTGTGCAGGAGAAAATTAAAGAGGTGCTGTTTATTTTCGACTCTGTTTAAAGTTCTCTATTAAATATTAATAACGACGGTAAAGCAAAACAAATGTGTACTGTATTCTTGACTCCAGATAGTCAGCTCCAGCTAATTAGCTCTAATGTTCACAGTTAGAAATGTTTAATAAACAGAGAAAGTTGAAAAATCACACAATTAACATTTACAGCATTTATTTGAGGCTTTTATGCTTTATAGTCAGTAAAACTACATCATACGATTACTAATACTAATATTTAGAGAGAGCACTTATCTGATTCCGATGGGTGTCCGTCTGCTAGCAGCTAAAAGTGGAGGATGCATTGTATATCAGCAAAGGAAAAAAAAATTATTGGTCAGATTCTTTAGCAAATGATTTGGAAAATTGGATTTGATTTGATTTTCTTGTTAGAATAATTGTATTTGTACGTGATAGACTGTTAAATTTGCAAGTGATTTTTGTGAGAAAGCTCGGCTTTTATGCAAGTCATGATTTAATTATTCAATCCAACAACAATAAGTTACTATAGCAAGGTTGAGACTCTGGGGTCAGACTCTGATCAGAGAGTCAGGGGTTCGAACCCTGACACTTCTGGGTTTCCACAGTTAGGCTCTTAGGCAAGGACCTTAAGATGCCCAATATAGTACCGAGCCACTGGAGATGCAGGGCATTCTCAGTGCCAGTCCCAAGCCTGGAAAATTAGTGGGTTGAAACAGGAAGGGCATAATTAGCTCGGGATGAATGATCATGATGTGGGGATGCATCTCGGACTGGGACCAAACATGCTGTTAAACACAATGAGGCAGAAAAGGAGAGAATAAGTTAAGTGACATCAGAGTAAGAATGGTATAGAAAACAATAGAAACGGACAAAACACTGAGCCTTGTGGGACACCACAAGAGTTAAGAATCTGCATGAAGCAGATGTGAAGTCTGTCCACATCACCTGTAAGGACATGTAAGCATAGGTTGTATAGAAAGGTACTGAAAGAGAATTTAAATTGGGCCATGCACTGAGCCTTGTGGGACACCAGTTGAGAATCTGCATCGAGCTGATGTTGATCAGCATTTATTTATTTAATTTATTTATATCTGAAAAAGCTTAGTTACATTCAGACTGACTTGAGACTTAGAGGTCATTCAAGGAAAGAACGATAACCAAGTAGATGGTACAACAGAGATTCAAGAATGTTTTGAACAAAGGAGAGATGCGATTCCAGTTCGAAGTTGCTGCTGTCCAAGATTAAAGTACTCTGCATACTGAAATTTGTTTCTCCATTTCTCTTTCTCTCTCTTTAGGAAATGAATGAGGACCACAGCACCCCGAAGAAGGAGAAGCAGGAGCGTTTGTCAAAACATAAGGAGAACATGCAGCATTCACAGGCAGAGGAGGAAGCGCAGCTTCTTGCCCAGCAGCGCCTCTACTATGATCGCAACTGCAGGGCCTTCAAACGCAAAGTCATGATCAAGAGACAAGAGTTCGAGCAGGAGCAGTTACGGGAGGTACGAGGGGGTTATTTAGTATAGTTATTGAGGGTTACACATTTTATTTAAGTCTTGGGATTTACCCACCATGTTACCAGTCCCAAAAAGTAAAATTTTCGTTCAGAAAAACAAAAATTATAGCTTTTTGTTTAGAAGAATGGCATGAAAAGGGAGGAACTAGATACCTGATGACTTACACTGTATCATTAAATGTATGATGACTTATAAAACGAACAAAGCATAGGAGATATTTATGAATTGTCGTTTGACCTTTTTGTCTTTTAAGCTTCATTTCTGACCACCTGCTCGGTGGTCAGAAATGAAGCTTAAAAGACGAAAATGTCAAATGACAATTGCAAAATACATACACAGTCTTTACAACAAGTTTCCTGTTTGGTTTTCCTCCAGGAGCTGAATAAGAAGAAGACGCAGAAGGAGATGGAGCATGCCATGCTGATCAGACATGACGAGTCGACTCAGGAGCTGGAGCACCGGCAGCTGAAAACGCTGCAGAAGCTGCGCATGGATCTGATCCGCCTGCAGCACCAAACCGAGCTGGAGAACCAGATTGAGTATAATAACCGCAGAGAGAGAGAACTACACCGCAAACATGTCCTCGAGCTCCGGCAGCAGCCCAAAAACCTCAAGGTGCCTCCACAATCTCTCAAGTTTCATTCAAATATATTTCAGAATGACTGGATTATGAGTTTCTGATGTCACTGCTTTTAGATTTCCATGCACGGAGACCTCTGGAAAGTCAATATTTGAATTCTTATTAGGACATTTTTAGGACACCTGTGACATGAATAAGGAAAACACTGGCTCATTATGTACATTGTTGAATAACAGACCATTTTCAAAATTGCTGACTTTTATTCAGTTTGTAAAATATTTCTGAAAGCACAACATTAAATTTTCCTCCCGTATTTGCAGATGAACAAATCAAAATGTGAATCCAATATAGTTTTGAACTTCTTAAAATTAACCGGATCCTCTGCTCTCCACTTCTTTCCAACTCATATTAGTAGTCTCTTGTCTTCTCTTGATTTTCTCACTTTGAAAGCTCTGCTCTCCTGAAGTGCACTTGTGTATAAGGTTTTAAGGTGACGCCAAGTGCTTGGGCTAGAAAACACCACCACTTGCCCCACTTTTAGTTAAGATTTATCCAATAGAAACGTTTACAAGCACACTTTTCAGGGGTTCTGGTGTTGCTTTTGGCTTAAAATTGGTGTTTAATAGCTTTTTGCTCCAACACCATGAATAATGCTTCAATATTTATCACTAGTAAGTAATCTAATGAAATAATTATCAATTAGACGTTAAATTAAGGCATTGTATTAAGTAGTTGTAGCATGCTTTTCTGCACTCGTTTTGGATTAGGACTTTTTTTTTTTTTAAGGATTAGTTCAATAAATCTGACATACTTTTTTTTCTATCCCAGGTGATGGAGCTGCAGATAAAGAAGCAGTTTCAGGACACGTGTAAAGTGCAGACGAAGCAGTACAAAGCGCTTCGGCACCACCAGCTCGAGGTGACGCCGAAAAACGAGCACAAAACCGTGCTCAAGGCCCTGAAGGACGAGCAGACACGCAAACTTGCCATCCTGGCTGAGCAATACGAGCAGAGCATCAACGAAATGATGGCATCGCAAGCGGTGAGACCCTGTGCTCTGACGTAACATAATAGTATTAGTGTGATAAAGGTGGTGCAGCCTTATTCACTGGAAAAAAAAATTCATTATAAATGTTAAACCTTGCTATACCACCTATACTTCCTCCCTGGGGAGACATGTCCTTACAGGCGATTTGGACAGATTTTTGCAGATGCTTCCTGCAGATTCTCAACTGGGGTGTCTCACAAGGCTCGGTGTTTGGTCCGTTTCCTTTTCGTTTTCTATACCATTCTTGAAAACATTAGAAAATCTTATTCATACATCTGCAATGTTTTTGGAGAAAATTTAGGAATATGTAAAGGTCGAGGGGATGGGCCTGTTAACACCAAGGCATAAAGCACACGGTTTATTATTGTCCAGTTTATAATCTTGCTCCACCCTGAACCACAGGAAATAATAAGGTTCGAGCTTGGGTGGCATGATGATGTCACAGAAGGACAGTATGTATAATGTTATTAGTGGAGAAGTCTCACTGGTTTTCAGTTAGTAATATGTAATGAGTTATAGTTTTAAAGTTGCTCCTAAAAGTAATAGAACACACACTTAGTTTCACATACATGTTCTTCTAGAGACAGAGATGGCGATGTCCCAGAATGCAGTGCTTTACAGAACATGCTCGGGATCAGCTAAGTAGTGATCTGAGATGTCAGTAGTGTACTACTGACATCTCAGAGTGCACAGATGACCAGGACAGACTAAAGTACTAAAGCACTAAGTGCACTTAATGTAGAGATGAAGCAAGGATGAAGGATCCTGCTGTCAGCCAGTGGCATTGTGGGTAATACAGGAAACCAGTAATCGTGGTTTAAACCAAAAGAATGTGCAACCTAATTTACAAAAATAAATACTGAGCACCATTTATGAATATTGAATTCTAATTATAAATATCGATATACAAGTCGATCAGGATGCCGTTTTTTGTGTCGACTGCCTGCTCAGTATATCTATCTGTCGTCTTGCGTCGTCACACTTTTCTTTTAAAGCATCCATGTGAATTTGAGCAAACCTTCACAGAACCTTTATTAGGAAGCACAGGTGAGCATCAGCTATTTCATTTTCTAATAACGTCACTCGTCTTGTCTTCCATCGGTTGGCATCCACTATGTTGCATTACCGCCACCTTCTGGTCTTGATCTCCCTCATCTTCCTTTCAGTTTAAATCCTGTTTTTTAGTCACGTCGCCCTTAAAAAAAAAAAACATCAAATACTTTCTTCCTTAATACTTTTCACAGTGTTCTCGACCTTTCCAAATTCCCCTTGCTCCGCCGATTATTTTGAAGGTGTCTTTCTTGGAAGTCTCAAATCCACAGTATGTTTATTTAAGAGATTACACTGAGTTAATCTGCAAAAAGATTTTATACAGAACCGAATTAGGGTCTAATATTACTGATACTAATAATAGTAATACTATTAGTACAAATATACCAGAAGACTTGTATGACTTATGACTTAAAACTGCATGACAAACCGCAAAGAGCTCATGTTAATGCAGAGTTTGTGGATCACGACAAGAATGTGACATCGGTTTTTCTTGGATGATGATAGAGTCTCTATGGCTGATTTTATAATCTTTTTTTCCCTTCTTCCCGTGTGTGTGTAGCTGCGTCTGGATGAGGCTCAGGAGGCAGAGTGTCAGGCTCTGAGGCAGCAGCTGCAGCAGGAGATGGAGCTCCTGAACGCCTACCAGAGCAAAATCAAAATGCAGACGGAGGCGCAGCACGAGCGCGAGCAGCACAAACTCGAGCAGAAAGTGACGCTGCGCAGAGCTCACCTCGAACAAAAGGTAACGTACGATAAAATGAATGGAGAGAGATGAATGAATGGAAAACCTGACGCAATGAATCCAAGATTTCCTGTTAAGTGTCTGAAACTACAATTAAAGTTCAGAAGCTAACGAGTTCCAAGAAGGCAGCTAACGAACAGAGGAAGAAAATGATTCATCTTGGACTGTTTTTAGCTCACTGACATCCTTTGGCCACGTTTATAGAACACTGTGTCTCATATTACATCAGAAATGACATCAGCAAAACGTGTGAGGCGACATGAGGCTCAAGCGAAGTTAATTAGAGACTTAATAATGTGTTACTAAATGAAAATTATTTATATGAATTGAATAGTTAAACAGTCAGTCTTATTAACACGGTAACATCAGTTCATTTGAGCGGCGTTCAAGTCAAACGGGGACTTGTGATGTAATGTCTGGTGAATGAAGGCATAAAAGCGATTGATGCTTACAGAAGACTTCAAGCACAGCACCTTAATGAGACTTTTAGCCACAGTAAAACATCTGAACGGTGCAAATGTTTTAAAGACGATCCCGGACGAGGTGGCGCAGAGCACGCAGCAGTCGTTCCTGTGAACATTCACTGAGTGGAATCCTTGAAAAATTGACAGTCTGTGTCTGTACATTGAAGATATTTGCGACGAAATAATCTTTGGGGGCGTAAGATAAGTAATAGAACACATCGAGATTGTTTTTTAATTTTTTGTCTGTTTGTTTGCACGTAAAAACTACCAAACTAATTTTAATGGGGTTTTCACAGGTGTATTTGGCCGAGCCTGAAGTAACATATAGGCTTCGTTTCATCGCAATCGGCCCACGGGACGAGAAGATATGCTTATTTGAAATTGAAATGGAAAACGTCCTTGCATCATAAAAAAAAAAAAAAAATCGCTCTTGAAAAAAATCATTAGTTCTTCTCAAAAATTCAACAGATGGCGCTGTAGATTTTTTAATACGCACTTATGAGTGTGTGATTGAAATTTACTTAATAAACGCGATTTCCCACCGTCATTCCATGCACTTCACTGGGACACGTGAAAATTTTAGTTCATTCCAAACTTCAACAGACTGTGTTTTTTTTAAACGTGTTCATGAGTGTGCAATTAAATTGCACACGAACGAAGTGACGGGCACATCTAGTTTTTAATAAAGTTCTCCCAAAAACATTCGGAACTCTGCTGGGAGTTACTGCCACATGTCCCGTACAGTCCTGACCTCGCTTTAAGATATTTCCACACATTTGGAGTTCCTGGGAGGCCGGTGTTTCAGACGTGAATGATGCAGGCTGTCGGATCACAGCTCTGGCATAATGAGAAAACTTTCTACTTTGATAGTGTCCAAGCTCTAGTGACACACTGGGATAAGTGCATTAGTGTAGCAGGGGATTATATAGAGAAATAAAGTGTTCGACTCGAACGCTCCTCGTTCATATGCTAAATTATATATTTTTTTACTTGTTTGTTTCCATTAGTTATGGTGTAATTTTTAGGTTAACATGACCGCTTGTGCCGTTTTCAGATCGAAGAGGAGCTGGCTTCTCTTCAGAAGGAGCGCACGGACCGAATCAAAAACCTGCTGGAGCGTCAGGAGCGCGAAGTGGACGCCTTCGACATGGAGAGCCTGCGCATGGGCTTCAGCAACCTGGCCACATTAGATTACCCTAAAGACGACTACAGATGAGACCTGCGACCCGCCTTTTTTATACAGAAGCAAAAACGAAAAAGAAGTCCTCCACTCTTTTAAAAAAAAGAAAAAAAAAAGAAAAAAAAATATATAAGACACGTGCAGTTTTTACTACTGACAAAACCGTGTTCGCGTCACGACATTACGACATGCTGGATAACTCCCTCAGTCATCGGTGTTTAATATTATATATCTATAAATATAAATATCTATATATATAAGTATTATGCATAAATAATGAAACAGTTGCAGTGTTGATGTCAGTGATCTTTCTCGTGCAATGAAATAACACTTGATGTAATTGATGAAATAGAGGTTCAGAGAGGAAGGACAGCAATACACACACATGGTGTGACACGGGGGTGGGGGGCGGATTAGTGTTGCTACTGTTTTATGTCCACACAAATGTTTTTAGTGATATTTTCCACAAGATTTTTAGATTTTAGGCGTATCACTGCTGAGTCTCGCCGGTGTTTTGGTATTTATTCATCAGACTGAAATGATTCTCACCTTTTGAACAAATTTGATATGAAAATTTACTTACGAACTCGATGTACAGAAACCGAACAGCTGCCTCCGATTCGTAATTTCAACTAATCAGGGTTTCTTCTTGAGGAACCTGCGCTATCAAGGATCAAACCTCAGCAAGAGGTCAGCAATGTGAACACACACATACATACACGCGCACACACACACACAGTCGATCTGAATCCTGCTGGCACAAAGGGCTCTAAGTGAAAAGTGGGCATCCAATTTTTGTGTATCAACTTTTATCTAGTTTCTTAATTCCTCTAGTTTTTATTATTTTTTTTAAACAATGGTGACCACTTCGTCCAGCGTCTTTAGACCTATAACCGTGGACGACCTCTGACATTTTTGTTTCATCGTTTTTTTGCTTTCTAGAGCCATTCATTTTATTTTATTTTTTAAATAAGAATCAAGAATCCTGTGAATAGAAACCTTGCTTTACTGTTTGCATGCACTTTAAATTTGTTTTCAGGTCCGAGAGAAGCATGATTTCTGTCCCAAATGCTTTTAATTATATTTGTAAATAAAATGCTCAACACATGTCTGAATCCATTTATTTTATTATTTTTATTTTGTTCTTGTAACCAGGGACATTTAAGTAGATCGTAAGAGAGCCACGATATTAACACGGAAATTAAAACAGTACCAAGGGGAACGAGGTATAAGGGGCAAAACAAATTAAACACTGGTACATTTTCACATTAAAGAAAAACTTAAATGCTCCTGTTAAGTGCAACATGTTCGGCAAGTAAGGCAAGAAAACAAATTACTGACTGCTTTGAGGTGGGAGATATGACACAAGAGAGCGTAATAATGTCCGATGATCTCACATTGTCGAATCAAATCTGCATAGCAAAAAAAATCATTATTCCAGCGCACTTAGTTATAGATTTTTTTTTTAATAATCTCCTGAAATAAAAACCTGTTTAAATCCTTTAATGCGTTGTTTTTTTTCTGTCAGTTATCAAAATCAAAGCTCAACATGCCGACCTTAAAGCTATCACAACATCTTTTTATTTTTTGCCATATCGCCCACATACGTGTGCTAAAGCTACGTTCAGGACGCTAACAGTGCAATAAATCTTCCTGTTTATTTTCCTGATAGTTGCTCGTACAGTTTGGGGACGTAGTTGTCCCACTCAGCCTGGTAGCAGGTGCCGGCCACCGGAGCGCCCAGGCCGTACTTCTTGCGGAACTTCTCGATTTTGAATTTTCCGCGGTTGTCTCCTGAGCGGTTGGTCAGGACGAGTTCGGTACAATTTACCGTCCCAGACTGCTCGTACACCAACCAGACGTAACGATGGAGGCCTGTAACATACACACATACATACATAAATAAAAAATAGTTGCAATTTTGGATCCTCAATGTCTTTAGATAACGCTGGTCTGATTTGTCCGCGTTCGTATAAAAAATCCGCTAGGAGGGGTACATCAAAATCCATTGGATGCGTTTTGCAAATGATCCAAAACAATTGACTTCCTGTTGAGTTGAGCACATAACATGCAATGCGAAAGCTGTTCAGCTTGAAGAGCTCTAAATGTGTAACGGGTTTCGTGTGCATACGTCCAGGTGTGTATGAGCTTTGCAGCCAAATCTCTGTGTGAGACTCTTAGGCATCCTAATAGCAACAGATCCCAACCTGTCTGACGTTTTTCATGAGCATGTTAAAACCCCAAAAAAAGAAGAAAAAAAAAATCAACAAGAGAGCCCTCACACACTATGACGACCCTATTGGGCCCTAATAAATAAATATTACATCATATTGCTTGAACATAAATCGTGCTTGGTGGAAATATATACAGTAGGGATGGGAACCACCACAGGCCTCTTGATACGATGTTCTATGATACCTAGGTGCAGATTCGATTTGTATAATCTATATACAAATTTATAAATATCCCGATTATATTTCTTTTTTGAAACAAACTCCGGACCTGCCAAAGTGTGACTAGTTTAGAGGCTGATAGAGGAACTGCAACATATTACCACTTCACTTGCAAACAACAAGAACGATAATAATTATCTTTAAAAAGATTATTTTGGAGTCAGTGTGGCTATAAGTAATTGCCACATTAAAAGAATTACGACACACCCCGTGTCCCCGTTTTTTTTTTTTTTTTTAAACAACTTAAACTTGATGATTGTTTTGTTGTTTTGCAGGAGTTAATATAAAACAAACAAATGCATTAATCTTCATCTATAATGGGTGTGTTGTTTTGTTCCCAAGAACTTACTGATTGACTAATTATAGCTCTTGATGATGAGCGTGTATGCTTCGCTAGTGCATCTGTACTTCCTCAGTGTAACACAGGGAGCTTCTGATCGTTCTGAGGTCAGTTTAAAACTACAGAACTGCTCCAATTCTACAGGCTGTGACTCTAGAACTGTTCTCAGACCTGTTTGTTTGCGTCTATGAATTTTGGTTGTCGAATTTGACCAATTAGATGCAGCCTGTGTCCCATCTAGGAAGTTTGAGTAATTTGAAATTATTTGCAATAAATCATTTGAATGTGTTTCAAAGCAAAACAGCGCTGATATGAACAGAGATGTTGCACAGTTACATTAAAGGTCTGTTAGTAGAGCTTTATTTAACATTTATGAAAGGAGTCTCCAGTGTCGGTGCTCTGCTGCTGAGAAATTTAAATACATGCAGATATCTTCATGCAGAAATACAGACATTTAATTCAGCGTTTTACTTTTGACAGAATGTTTTGCGAAATTGTCCCTGAACTCTTGTCTGTTTAGTTTCAATAGTTTAAAAAATACCTTTTTTTATGTTTTAATCAAATATTAACAAATCACTCTCAGACTTTGAACCTGGACCCACCCGACTCCTCAACTGACCTGAAATAATCCTGCTTTATTAATCATTAATTAACGAGGATGGACACAGATCTTACCGGTTCCTTTCGGAGGACCAGAACCGACGTAGTCAGACATCACACACCCGGTGGAGACGTCGTTCCCTTTCACGTTCACGACGAGAAAGTGATGCCATTCTCTACAGGGGAAACACAGGATGTTTCATAAATGACTAACAGGAGGCTTGGGGTAATACTGTTTAACGTACGGTTGGGTGATCTGAATGAAGAACGTCCATACGGTGATAAATTATCTCACTTTTGTGAAATATCATCTCTAAAGGATCATAACACATCGTTATTTTTATACATTTCTTTAAACAAACTCCATTTGCAAGCGATAGATATCCTAGAGATAACACTGAAGTATTGTGTGAGTAGGACACCATCGCGCCACTGACGTCCACTACAGAATCCGGTGCTCAGGGTATTTTTTGCAGGTTCTGGTTCCGCATCAGCGCTCCATGGATGAGTACCTGAATTTGGGGTCCTTCCTGCTCGGAGCGTCCGGATCAGTCAGGGCGATCGTGTACAGCTTGCTGGAGTCACAGCCTTCCCACTCGATAACTGTGGGACGATTCTGCACCTGAACACACACACACAGTCATTTTATAACCAGTTTGTCATCTCTCGACTTTCCTTGGATTAGTACATCTTTCATCCAACCGCCTGTCATTACCTGTACATCTATCATCCTTTTTACAATGTTTTTTTTCCTTTTCGTTCTTTTCAATATTTACTTGTTTGGTCTATGCTTCTGTCTTGGGTCTAGGGCTGCAACAATGAATCGATTAAATCGATAAAAATCAATTACTAAAAGAGTTGGCAACGAATTTCATAATAGATTTGTTGTGTCACAAGACGCGGAGACATTTGATTATTTAAAAAAAACACTTTAGTTAAACGCGGAGCGGAGTGAACACACTCGGTCTCGTGCACTGATGCTACAGTAGCAGAGTTCGGCGCCTCATAGACAGGGCGGAGCAAAACATTTTTTTTTTAAATGATGAGCGGAGGTAAAGGAAAGATACATGGCGGAGAAATCCGTAGTCGTCGCACCCGCTGGGTCTTAGTGCACGTCTCTCACTGGTATAATCAACATCCGTGCACGCATGTACTGTTTACTATAACACTGTGACCACATGTGTGTGTAAAACAAATTTTATTTTATGTCTGTATGCGTGTGTGTACAGCGCGCGTGTAAAGCAAAAGCAAGTCTCATTAGAGACGTGAAAAATCCATGTTCTCTCTCTGCTCAAGGCTTAGGCTGCTTTGTGTGTCTGTGTACACCGTGCCACACAGACCCCTCCTACTTTCGCCTTCACAGACACACACACACTCTTTCTCTCTGCTCTACACAGAAACACTGCCCTGTCGCGATTCTTTTTAAAGGTAAAGTGCAGGTTAATTTGTTTTATTTTTACTTTACAGCAGTGATTCCATTAGTGTGTTTTTTTTTTTATTAAATTTGGTTTACGAGTGTTTTGGAATACCAGCCCGCTTCCGGAACGAATTATGCTCGTAATCCAAGGTTCCACTGATGTAAAGCTAACATGTCTGTTTTTTTGTGTTAGTCCATTTTTATTATATTTTATTATTATTATAACAGCTTAAGGAGCAACATGTTTGTGCACTTTCTAAAGATTTTAGTTCTGTTTTTGAATAAAAGGTTGGAAATAAATGCTTTTCTTGTTTTTAAATCCGATTCATTGATTAATCGGGGGGGAAAAAAAAAATCGACAGATTAATCGATTATTAAAATAGTCGTTAGTTGCAGCCCTACTTGTGTGTGCTTTTTTTGCTGTCTGGGTGCATGTCTTTTTCCTTCACAAATCTGCCTTTCTTTCGGTTATCTGTCGGTCTGTCTTTATATCATCTACTTATTTCCGACCATCAGTCTTCTTTCTCTCGTCTGTCATCTGCCTGTTTGTCTGTCGCATTGTACGTCTTTCTGCATGTCTCGGACTGCCTTTCTGTCCTTCTGCCCAAGTGCATTTCTGTCCGACTGTCTTTCCGTCTGTGCATCGGCCCATCATGCTGCCTGTCTGAGACTGTACATGTGAGATGTCCACAGTGAGCAGGAGGTTATTTTCTCCGAGCCTGTGTGGTGTACGTCCTCAGGGGACACTCCGCCGTGTGTGTCTCAACCTTCTCCAGAGAAAAACAGGACAAGTTATATTTAATCAACTCTGAGTTAATGAGGCGCAGACTTCACCATTATCCTGAGTGAATCATTAAACACCAGGAGAAAAACAGTTTCACTCCCCCAGTTTAAACTACAGAAACATGCAGGTTTGTTTTCATTACGTCACTGTTAGCAACCGTTACAGCGTCGAGGTCACGTGGACAAATCAGAGCTCGCGGTCTCATCCGGGTATCGAGGCTGGGCAAAACAAGAACTAAAAGGTTAAACAGCGGCGAAGTTTAACTTCATTACTGTTGGAAAAGGTTTAAAAATACAGATATAGAAAGATTTTAGATCAATATTCTCTAAAATCAGCATAGTTGTTTTACACCGTCAGCGTGACGTCACTAACCTATTTTTGAGGCACGCGCTCAAAAATTTGGGGGCGCATCAAAATCAAAATTACGTAATGACTTTAAAATATACGCAGGTGTTTTTTCACCCCGATTACAATCTTAGTGCACGACTTGTGCAGCAACTCTGCATTATGCAAAGCCAACATGTTCGTGCGTTCTAACCTGAGTGGGAGTGAGCACTTTCCCCAGCTCGTCAATCTCCACAGAGCCGTATTTAACAGTCAGGGGTTTGCTCGGCTTTTCCTCCACCTCACTGAGGGACAGAGGCCCCGTCCACTGCTCGATATCCACCGGCATGGTTGTTTTACTATTATTCTTCGCGCAGACAGAAACTCGAACAGTCTCCTTCCAGCTCCTGAGCAAAGACACAAATCGCCTCTATGTCGCCCTCTAGTGGTTCGTAGTCTCACGTTAGATTGATTCACGGAACAACCAATCATCTTTTGAGAATGTCTTGACCGTTTCATATGATTGGTCAGATTGGTGGCTCCGCATTGCATTGGTGATTCCGCCTACTGCTATATGAAATGTGGGAGCAGCTCTTTGGTGCCCTCTCGTGGTAACTTCTTCTATTGACGATAGAAAAATGTGGGAGCAGCTCTTTGGCGCCCTCTCGTGGTAACTTCTTCTATTTAGGAAGTTGCCACGAGAGGGCGC
>JAOTRS010000028.1:1982756-1994118 GCA_028565755.1 Dinotopterus cunningtoni | reverse complement strand
TATATATATATATAAAGCAATTAAAAATATAATGCACTGATTTGGCAAGAAATCCTGATTAGTACATCATTTAAAAATGTACTCGGCTTATGTTTCATCTCAAAAAATCTGAATAAATGTAATCATTTTAATGGCTTGATCCTTAAACAGTTACTAAAATATTTATTTGCTTAAAATGATTTGTATAACATAACCCAGTGCACACACACACACACACACACACACAAATGCATAAATTTTATCCACTATATTTTAGTCAGGTGACCACACCCCATTATAAAACTTGAAGAAAAAAAACATGGCTGTGAAGAACGCAACCAGTAACAGATTGCCAAAAAAAGAGACGTAAAGTCGTGTTGTTCGCTTTTTAATCACACAGGTGAACTCCTGCCATGATTTTTACTCACTTTGAATACAAGTCCCGCACAAAACTTTAATTGTAAAATTAACTTTTATACGTCTGCATTGTATTTATTTTGTTCCTTTACAGTCCTAAAAACATATTTTTTTATATATATATTCTCAATTTACGTATACAGTCAGAATGTTTGATGAGATAAGCCGAATACATATTTAATTTGTGTTTGATCTGATGTGGTGTTTGCTCCTACTTTTTCTTGTGAAAGGGGCGGGTAAATGCTGCCCAGGCCACACCCACCAACAAGAAATACATCAGTTGCTTCACAATAGGCTACGACAGAAATGGTTAATTTGTCGCTAGTGCAAATGCAGGCTAACTTAGTGAACAAGTAACAAGTCTGTCTTACCCAGATTTGTTTTTTCTGTAAACTGTCACTGTTCACAAAATTTTAAAAGTGGAACTGCAAAAAAACTAGTTATACTTATAATTATATAGTTATAGTATATAATTTTGGAGAAAATATAGAAACATTTGGTCTTGAACATTTACAGCATTTAGCATGAGGAGCGACGTTCATTTAATCTCACTGCACATATAACCAGTTAGGTTTTAAGGGCCCAACAGTGGCAGCTTGGTGGTGATGGGGTCTGAACCCCTGTGTTATAGAATCTTTTTGAATTCTTGCTAACTGTAAAAAAACTAAATCGACTGCTAATACTGTACTAGCGTTAAGTTTTAAACGATGACACATTTTCATGACTGCTTTCCAGGTCAGTGTGTTTTTCTCATCTGTGCTCTCCGTAGATGCGGGTTTACGTACTCTCAGCTGTGCGACACGGTCGGTATCCACCCCACCTGCGCCGAGGAGCTCACCAAACTCCACATCACCAAGCGTTCGGGTCTGGACGCCACGGTGACCGGCTGCTGAGGTTAAACACCCCTCCCTTACCTTAAATACACTGAACACACACACCCTGTGATTTCACAATCAAGCTGTAAAGCTCAGGTTCGTCTCACCTGCGGCCTGTCATGACCTTTGACCTCCGTAGTCTCCAAGAGCGCTGTTTCAGTCATTTAGCTTTATGAGTTCCTGAAAGTAAAACGTTTCTATAGACGGATATTGAAAATACACCTGGAGTCGTGATATCTATTCTGGACCTTGGCGTCATTTGTGTCCCTTAATTCACTCGATACGTCTAGAGAGCAAGATTAACCAAAAAAAAAAAAACAGGCTCATAAATCAGGATTAAGGCACACCGAGATGAGAGTCGCAGGAGAACGGGGCAGCCGGGCGTTTTTAAAAACATATTCACCGAAATATTGTTGTTTCTCCGGCTGTACTTCCTGTCCATTACTCATTCTCCGTAGCTGACACTGATGGATGGGCTCGGTCTGTCGCCACGGCGATACTCCACGGTTCCCAGGGAAGCGGACAAACACGGGCCGAGCAGCGTGTCAGTCAAACCCCGGGTCGAGAGAGAGAGCTTGTTTAAAACTTTTCTTTCTTTTTTTTCCAAAAAAAACTACAGAGGTAACACAAACAACACATACACATGCTCTTTACTTCTCTCTGCAGCAACCTGATCACCAGAGATAAAGGGTGTTTTTAGAAATGCCCTTGGACGCCTGAAGGGGGCAGTGTTCACCTCCTTTTTTCATTGTTTTTGGAGTGACACCTTGGAGATTAACCTTGGTTAATCTTAGCTTTAGCTAAAATGCTGATAAGTGTCCTTTTATTTTATACACAAAGAAACATTAGCATATATTTTTGTAAAATTTTCTTTTTTCTAAGATTTTGACTAGTTTATATAGTAGGAATTACATTTATTCATTTATCTTCTATAGCACTTATCCTATATACAGGGTCGTGGGGGGCCTGGAGCCTATCCCAGGAGACTTTGGGCATGAGGTGGGGTACACCCTGGCGCGCGCGCACACACACACACACACACACACACACACACACACACACATACACTATGGGCAATTTGGTAAGTACCCAAAGGAAATCTACAAAACATGGGGAGAACCTGCAAAATACACACACACACACACACACACACACACACACACACACACACACACACACACACAGGGACCCGAGGCGGTAATTGAACCCTTGACCCTGGAGGTGCGAGGCCACAGTGCTAGCCACTACGCTACCGTGCCATCTATAGGAATTACAAATGAAACAAATTATTAAAAATTGGTTAATCTATTACTCAAATCTTGTGTATTTCTATCATGCCACAATTTTAATTTAAAAAAGAAAAAAAAAAAGTTAAGTTCAGAATTACAAAACAAGCATTCTGTATTTAATTATTTATTTATTTATTTAGTGTCATTTCTTCCAAATAAATGCTCTTAAGAATAGCTTCCTAATGCTGATTGGTGTTATCAGAAGGACAAACACTTGGTAAAAAGGCTGCCTATCAAGGAACCCTCCTCCCAAATGGAACAAGATTGCATATTGTAATATTAGTTATTAGGAACAATCTGTTGAATTAAAAACTTTTATTATAGAAACATCAGAAACCACTAAGACTCTCGAACCTCTCCTAATGATGCACCTTAGCAAGGTTCATTTCAATTCCATTAGATAAAGCTAACTAGAAAAAAAAAATCCCTTTTACTAGTTTACTAAAGGCGAGCTCTAGATGAATTCATGACCCATCCAAACTCTCACCTCGTCTTTGAACCCTGAGTTATAGACTCCATTTTGTTCCTCTTGTTAGAAATACACTCAGGAAATGTTGTGAGTGTGTTTTTTTTCCTCACCCCAACAGAGAAGGTTTGTTTTTGTCTGATGTGCCTCAGCTCTCTGATTAATGAGGCTCGGAGTGTGTGTGACAGGCCGCTGTGGAGAACGAGACGGAGACGAGCAGCGCTACCAGGTTTATTTGGACCTGAGGAGGGAGCGAGGGGTTCTGTGTTCATGTTTTTAAGGGAACAGGGGGGTGCTGACTGAGGAATCCTGACCCCGGTACACTACCACTAACAATGACAGCTTAGCCATTGCTACACACACACACACACACACACACACACACACACACACACACACACTCTTATAGGGGATGTGGAAGGATTGGGACTGGAGTGGAGTTTATGTCTTTACTGGAGCTTAGGAGAGAAAATTTGTTTATGTGAATTTCACAATTTGTCCAAATGTCCAGATGTTATATTTCCATATTATCATGATGAACGCGGTACGGTATTATCCTGGTTGTAGTTGCGTAACATTCCGGAGACTGTTGAAAGCTCCCGTGTCTCTCTAAAGATGAGGCACTTTGTAGGATCGTCATATCATCATAACTTTTACGCATTGTAATGTTTGTTTAGCTCCAAAGCTAAACCACTAGACCACCATTCCATAAATCAGATCAGCTTGCATGATGACTATCTGATTGCCGATACCTGACTATAGACACACAAGCTTGTTAAGTGCAAAAAGATTTGAGCCCGTTTCACGTTTAAGGGAGGATGTACAGTAGCGAGACGACAATCGAGTTCAAGGACCTGAAACCCGTTCTAGGATGTAAAACATGCAAGTTATTGTAAAATATCCAGGAAAGGAAAAAATGATTTTCTCTCCCATCTTGATTTTGTCGTGAGGGGAAACAAACTTTTGCACTCGGTTGTAAAATGTAACAATAAGTGATCTTGCAGCTTATGCGTACATGACACTGAAATATATTTTTATTATTATTATCATTTTTCAACCTCCAGTCTCACAGTTCCTGTCCCTTGACACACACACACGCACACATACACGCACACACACTCTGAGGGGTCAGGGTTGAGCTTGTCAGGGGAGGCCGGTTAATGAGGACCTGGACTAAAAGCCCTAAGAGGAGCGGGCAGGTCTGATGTGCTCCGGCGTCCCCGCTCTGCGTGTGTGTGAACAGAGGACGCTCATCTGATATAAAGCTTTGTAACTGTATAATTTATGTGTAAAGTAATAAATGATGAGAGAGTACAGCGCCTCTGTTTCATTAATCATGCAGTGTGTTTGTGTCTTCTCTTTTTTCCCCCCTTCGGAGTGTGTGAGGTTAAAGCATCGCGGGGGTCCGACTGTCAATCTGAACTCAGGAGAAGAAGAAGACGTGTGTGTGTGTGTGTGTGTGTGTGTATGTGAAAGAGAGATAGAGATATGTGTCTGTATGTATATGTGAGTCTTTCTTTGTATGTTTGTGTTCATATTTGTGTTTGGCTGGCTGTGTGTGTGTGTCTGAAACTGTAATCTGTTACTGTGTGTATTTGTTTTTTTTTTGCGTGTGTGTGTGTGTCTGGTTTTCTATATTTATATGTGTGTGTGTCTCTTACTGTTACAAAGCACTCGCACTGGAGACTCCTTACAATGGTAAATAACCATCACCTCACAACAACAGCAGCAAAAATCATTCATTGAGTATGTGTGTGTGTGTGTGTGTGTGTGTGTGTGCAGATGCACGCACGCATAAGCGAGGTCAACTCCCCTCCCAGCATCACCGTTCCCTCTTTGACCCTGTCCTCCAATGTCCTGTCACTCAAGCACACGTGGACAATGGAGCAGATTCCTCTGTGTTTGTTTGCTCAGGGACGGGACTCTCATGCATCGCGTCCCTCTTAAAACTTTCCCTCCTGAACCCTGAGCTTTTAGCGTCTCGTCCGTGCTCCGAAATGGAACAAATGTGTCTAAATCCGCCTTGAAATGCACTTAGCAGAACATAGCAGAACTTGCGCTCGGGCCATGCTGCAAGCTTTAATCCGTCACTGCTGTGGCTGACCGTCCACCTGAGCTGAGCGTGTGACTCTCTGCTGCGCACACACTCTCGGAGTTGTGTGTGGCTTGTGTAAAAGATTTTATATTCTTACCCACAATGCCTCTCTGTCATCTTTCAGTCTCTGAAAAGGAAAAATTTAATCTTAACATTTACAAAATATTTTTAATCTAAAAAAAAAAAAAAAAAACTTGGGCTGAGAACCAACAACCAGCTGACACCTGACAACTTAAAATTAAAGACAAACATAAATTTAAACTCATTTTAAATCCATAATAATACTGAAACTCTGCAATGTCAAAAACTTCCAGAAATGACAAATTCCCCATAAATCCTGATTGTTTACATCTTCTCTTAATATTTACATATTCACATGTGATTGTTTAAATTGATATAAATAAAGAGGACTTAGTCTCTCTCTCTCTCTTCCTCTCTTTCTCTTCTCAGTGGGTATCTGGCTTTCTGATGAGGTTGATGTGGCGCACTGACAGATTGCATTCTGGGATGCCTGTGGGCTCCTGGTGTTGTTTCTCTGAGGACTACAGCAAACCACGTGCTGTTTATTTATTCGAGGGTTTGTTCGATTGCAGGAGAGAAACAGTGCCTCATTTTTGTTGTCTCGGGTTACTCGTGTTTTTACAGATTGTGGACTGTTTGTTAGTGGACACGGGGGCCTCTCCAGACAAAACATGAGCGTGTACATGTGTGTGTTTGGGGATGCGGATAGGGTCTGACTTGTGGGGGGGGGAGGGGGACTCATACATTCATTCATTCCATCATCTTCTAAACTGCTTATCCTGTATAGGGGCCTGGAGCCTATCCCAGTAGACTGTGGGGTATGAGGTGGTGTACACACTGGACAGGGTGCCAGTCCATCTCATTGCACACACAATACGGGTAATTTGGGAATGACAATTAGCCTGTATGTCTTTGGACTGTGGAAGGAAACCGGGGTACCTGGAGGAAACCCACCAAGCATGGAAGAACATACCAAGTTCACACACAGACCCGAGGTGGGAATCGAACCCTTGATTCTGGAGTGGCAAGGCCTCAGGGCTAATCACTGTGCCACCGTGCTGCCTAGTCATTTGATATCAGGCTTATTTTCAAAAATGTTACCAAACGAGTTTCTTTTGGCACTGTGTGATTATCAATTAAGGGGGCGTGAACATGGTGTATAGTCTGTGCCAATCAGTTATCTTGACAGAGGCGTGGCCTTTGTGCCGGTCAGTCTCAATGAGGGAGTCGTGGCTTTTGTACCTCTCAGACTCAATGAAGGCGGTGGGGCCTCACTCAGGTACCTGTCAGTCCAGGTTCAACCTGTTGGGGTGGCCGGGGCCTCCTTTGGGCTGCAGGTTCCCAACCCAGCACTAACACACCCACTTCAACCCGGGATGATGTAATAATTGGCCAGTTTGTTAAATCGGATGGAAAAGACATTAAAATGTGCATGACAAGAATTTCAGCGAGAGTTAAAAAAAAAACCTCTAATCTAACCTTAATAAAACAGCCTGACCTCTCATTAGCATAGTGTGTGAGCTGCAAAAAAAACAGTGTGTCTTTCACGCCTGTGTTCTTCACCAAGAGCTCTGTGGTGCAACACTTATTTGATGGTCTGTTTTTCCAATTCCATCCCTATTTCTGCTCCAGCATGTTGAAGCACTGAAACAGATAAAGTGTACCAGTCTGTCAGCGATGCCGGACTGGGAGTGAGGCCCTGATGAATGCTGAAGTGTATAAACAGCTTCCTTTTTCAGCTGTGAAGGTCTGTGAAGGCAGATGGGAGTGAAGGCAGAAACCCTGGAGATAAGAGTGTTTGTGTGTGAGGTGTGTAATAGTGCTGCTGGAGACCTTGACTGGATTAATCGCTGCTCTTCCCACTGATTCTCCAGCTCCATCCACACTTTTTTTCTGAAACATCTTACACACACAGTGTCTATCAGCACAAGGCTGAGAAAGGCTCCCAAAGACAACACACTTAAGAGATACTGAGGGTCATGTTGTTGGTAGTACGTGGAGGGCTTTGGTACCATCCTTACTCCTACAAAAAAAAAAACAACAACTATATTTTGTTTGGCAGGTAAATTTTAATGCCATGTTAAGGGTTACCATTTGCCCTATTTGTATAAATGGTAGGCTTTCTCTACTGAAACAGGTTCTGATTTATAGTATATTGCCAAAAGTATGTGCACATCCTGGAGCTGGCTGTGTACTGTGGCATTGCCATGCTGAAACAGGTTTGGACCTCTTGGCTCCAATGAAGGGAAACTGTAATGCGACATGCTTCCAACTTTGTGGCTCCAGGTAAGGGAAGATCCATATATGGGTATCATGGTGTCATACCAATACTTTTGGCCAGTGGCCATATGGTATAGCTAACAATTATGAAAGCTTGCATGGCAGTTATAAACCACATGGAGTTGTTTAGTGTCCCAAAATGTCTATTTTTAAAAATAATTAATATTTGGGTGTCACTGCGCTCAAAAATCAGACCAAGAACGTTTGACGGCAGAATTATTTCATGAAAATACAGTCCTAATTCAATTTGTATACTGCTTAAGGAGGCTTAAAATGTTTTGATTGATCATTGACTGTCTTTAAATGTATTCGTTAGGAATACACTTTTATTCAAAACGACTTAGAGCTGAGGATTAAGAACCAACGCTTACCCGTGACTATTTCAGCAATTGCTTCCTTCATGAGAAATCATACTATCTAAAGTCAGTTTTAATGCTATCTATGCTCTGATAGCCTTAATTGCATCTTTAACCATATCAAATCCAACAGAACAACCGTCGCTTATTAGAATCTCTCTGAATATCGCGTGAGCTGTGGCAGGATGCTGGAATTCCTGCATTTCCTCAGGCTTTGATGCAGACATTTCCCTCCAACATGCTCGTGATGACAGCACAGCTCTAATGTGGCTGAGGACAGATGTTTATCCATGAAATCGCAATCACAGGGATTCGGCCATGCTTCCTTAGCACTTCTGTCCTCTGATATATGGCACAGACCGGTGGAAATCTCTGAAGTCTCAAGCCGCTAACACGTTTCTCTATGGAGTGATTTCACAGTAGCGCTTTTTTCCTGAGGTCAAAGCAAACGAAAGCGCCTCGACCGACCCGTAATCTGAGCTAATGTTCTCCCACAGTGTATATGTGAGAGAGAAATGGCATGAGACAGTGTATCTAGGGATTTCTTTTCTCCACTTTCATCCAGACAAACAATATACCGGCCCCCTCCTTGGACCCAGGGAGAGTGTAAACGGAGATGGCACCAATAATTCATGGCGACGCGGCCCATGGCATCTAACCAGCCCAGGTTTTTGCTGCCCCCTCAATGGGGTCACGCTCTTGCCTTGTCCATTTGCTTTAATTGGCCTGGGCTGAAGGTAATATCCTATCGCACATCTGAGAGAACAAGATGACCTCATTATAGTTTAGCTGATGACAAGAGGATTCCAAATGTTAGCTAACAAGCTGTACGGACCAGGAAACATATGGTTTGGTACTGGCTTACTGTTGTTAGGATGTTATTTTGTATTCCATTCAGTCAGTGTTCACGCTAGTTTTGGACCAGATACAGTACGCAAAACCAACACAGGAATATTCTCTCAGTGGCATATCATGATACGAGATCATCTCTTTTATAGAACCTGTAACGTTCATAAAGTTAACTCTCTTAACTTTATGTGGATGTCCATTTTAAGCTTAAAAAGTTTTTTTTTTCTTTTTTCTTAATTTAGCGACTGGCTAATAAGTATATGATCTGTTAGTATATAATAAAAAGATGACAGAAAGCACAGATAATGCTAAACAAACATGACTTTTAGCTAACCTCATCTTCTACTTTGTTACGCAATCTTATGAACATTGCCTTAATGCTCACAAGAACATTGTAAACGAACTCGCTGACTGGGTCGGCACGGTGGCTTAGTGGTTAGCTTGGTGCCCTAAGTCTCCTGGGATCGGCTCCAGGCCCCCCGCAACCCTGTATACAGGATAAAGCGGTATAGATGACGACGATCTCACCGACTGCAATGACCCCATGTTGTAGGCTATGTATGCTCAAATCTTATTATGGGAAATAAACATGGTACAAAAAGGATTCTAGGTTTCTGGGTTTCCTCAGACAGGTTAGACATTAATTCTAGCATTTGAGACATTATAATGTAAAGTTAGAAGTCTCCAGCACCACTATAATCTCTGCTCATTTTGTCTTCCATCACTCATGGTGGTATTTTAAAGATTATCTTTCTGGGCTCTCATGACCTTAGACATGATAAGTGGGATGGATGGATGGAGGTTCCTACGCTTTTTAAATGCTCCCGCTGTAAGAAAAAAAAAGGAAATCTGTTAGTTCTTATGGTTTTGCAATCCTTGTTACGAATAACAAAATTCCAGGGTTGCAGAAATCTCCTGTTATGAGCTTATTATTGTTGGTGGAGTCCGTGGTGTTGGTTGTAAAAAAGAAAGAAAGAAAGATAACCAAACACTTTTAATATGTTGTTGGTCAAGATTTTTCCAAATACAATACAGTCAATGAAGTATTGTCTTGAACTTCACTCCCTCCTCAGCACCTGTGAACTTGTCTAGTGTTCTGTCTCATTTTAGGAGCCTTCGAGAGAAAAGGTCGGTGTGCAGCCACCAGCCGAACTAATCCAGGGCCCCCAAAGCGGTTTAAAACACTCTGGTTTCATCTAATCTTTTTTCCGCTTAGACTCGATCCTGAAACCTCGTCCATGATAGGAATGGACAAATACAAGGTCTCTCTCTCTCTCTTTTGCTGCAGCTATGAAAGGACACTGTGTGTTCTGGGGATTAAGAGCCTTTTCTCCCCCTCCCTTCTCTCCTCTTCTCTTCTTTTACTCATTTTCACCAAAAAGGATAAAGATTGAAGGAGAAAAGAGACATGTCTGTTTAGGATACTCAGTGTTACCCGACGTTGCGAGGGGCTCAGCAGGTTCATGTCTCGTCTTTTGTTAGTTTCTGAAAGGAAAGGATCAGGGACAAAGCTCTTAGGTCACTAAAATAGTATTATCATTATTATTATTAATTAGTATTGACTGCTTAATAATAACTATGAGCTGGAATGTTTTATTTGTGCATATTGATTAATAATATTATGTGTATGTAACACTCACAAAAATTAAGATGTATTTCTATTGATTTTTTTTTGCTCTTTTATATATAAATATGTGAAATGTTCCCAGTTTAATGCTTGAAAAAAGAAAAGAAAATGAGCCGTAATAAAACACAGGCACTATCGAGGGCGCCGTCGCCCCGCTAAACGGGTCCTTCATGTCCAATGTCGCGTGTTGATTACGTCACCGGCGACAAATCTGTATCAGGTTCGTACCTGTTCTTAGTTTTAAGACCGACCAGCGTTTGTATTTCAGATATTTTGAAAGTCGTAGCTCTATAAGGGAAGAAACAGTATAGTTATCATGTCTGTCATTTATTTAAAAAAAAAATGTTTAGAGCTTTTGTATGTCCTCGATAAAAAACGAGAAATAAAAATGCAGTGTTTATTTAGTTCTAAATGCAAAACTGCTCCATGTGTTCTGGTCTGGATCTCCTTAAAGTATCCTAATGCACACAATGATCTGAAAATAATAATAATAATAATAATAATAATAATAATAATATCCACCAAAACATTGCTTAGATGATAAAGTTGAAATTTGTTAAAAAGTGTTGTTTTTATTGTATTGTACATATTGTGCATGATGATTTTCTAAAACATTCATCAAAATTATGAGAAAATATTATTGAAAATAGATAAAAAGAACAAACAAAAGGTGGTGATGCATAAAATACAGAAGAGATAATTAAAGAAAATGACAATTAAGAGGATCCAGAAGCTCTCGGGCGATATCAGATAGGAGGATCGAAAGCTTAAGTCTGTCAGTAGCTTAATAATTAAAGTATTAGAGTTGAGAAGTGAACTATATTATCAATTGCAGTGTAAGAATAATGGGAGGTAAATTATTACACACACAGATTGACGAGTGTCTCTGTAATGCTGCACTGAAAGTAAAAATTCAAATAAAAAATGTATTTGTTGCATACACATCCATACACAGTATGATATGCAGTGAAGTGCTTACACGGCTTATACGTGACCTAAAAAGGAAAAATGAAAAGATTAGGAACATTTTACTGCAATTAAAGAAAAATTGCACAAAAAAAATGTAAAATTAAAAATTTGAGATGAAATGTACAATACTACGTATTTA
>JAOTRS010000028.1:1941243-1954793 GCA_028565755.1 Dinotopterus cunningtoni | reverse complement strand
TGTGCTGTTTTTTTTTTTTTTTTTTTTTTTTTTGCTATAATTGACCATGCAGTGTGCATAATTTTTTTTTTTAAGTGCATTATTATGCTTGTTTGTCACAACCGGTCGCTTTAAAAAAATAATAATAAAAAATAAAAAACATGCTTAAGCACCGTTCTCCTTTCGAAGCATTTTTCCTCATTCTTCATTTTGTTCACTCATTTATTTGCTGCGCTTGCTACATTTTTTAAACCATATTCTCCAGACTTTTAGAATATGCAAACATGATTTGCATACAACTCCTATAAAAGTCTGAACTGGTTCGAGGATCATCTTAACCCCCGCTTAGACGTTTCCCTCCAGATGTTCGGGCTGTCGATTACCGCAACCTGCTCAAGGCTTGAACAGAATTAGGGTTTTTTTTTTTTTTTTTTTTTTTTTTTTTACACTATATCTAGTAGCTAAATAACTTCCCTGGCGTTCCAAGGAAATGAGGTCAATCTAGTGTGAAATTTTGTTCACACCTATCCCATTTTGTCAAATTAAGCATGCATAAAAGTAGCCAGATGCTGAACACGTTTGTCGGAGCGATGATTCATGGACTCATGGAGGTGTGATGTATTAGCGCTAATATAAGTCGGTTGGTCTGTTTTATGTCATGAGTGAAGATGAGTAGGGGGGCGGGGTATCATTCAACTTTTATTAACTATTTATGATTTATAGATGCACTTTGTTCTCATGAACACAAAAGATGACAGAGAAACACACTGTGATTGATGGAGACGGAGCGAAGCACACTGTCTATTTATCCCTCATTCCCTGATTTATTATTTTTTTTGCAGCACCTCTATGGCACCTGTATCCCTAGAAATAAGGGACATCTGAAACTTCGGACATGCGGTGACAGAAAAAGGGCTGTGTAGTCTTAACAGCATATACGAAGTATATTCTTCTGACGCATAAAAAATGATCGTAAACAAATATACGGACAACATTTTAAGATAAAATGTGTCAAGGGTGTCTTTGTCAAGTTTTGCATGTCCTCCTGGTTGTCATATGGGTCTCCTACAGGTTCTTGTTTTTCCTTGTGCACACACTGTTCTCCCGGGTTTCCTCCAGGTATTCCGGTTTCCTAGCCCACATTAGTCTACCCTACTTCAGTGCCAGAGTCCACTGGGATGGATGACTCTGTACATGGGAAGCAGTGTAGAGAATGTGTAAGGCAGTGATTATTCATTTATGATACTGAAAGAAATCAGGGTTCAGAGAAGATAATGATAATTATACCACTGTTTCTACAGTGAGAATGACGGATATTAAAAATTATATGTGAAATCCTGTAAATTATTAACACTGTTCTGTTCTTTGGGTTGTCTTTAATCACAGGGCTTAATGATACACCCCTGTCACGATCCAATTCATGTTACTGACTACCTCAGTCAATTTCATACACAATTTGAATGTAAAATGATGGCTGAATAGGCCTTTCTTATTTCAGCTACTGAAGAGCTCTTTTAAACCAGTTTAACATGCTTTGCATAAGGGGCTTTCCTACATTAAAGAATTTAATCCTGAATCGATGCGATCTTGAGATTGTTAAAAAACCAAAGGTTGTTCATCAGGAAGTTTTTAAGGGGACATATTATACAAAATTATATTCACTTTCATTTGTAGACATTCAGATGGAGCTCTAGTGTGCATGTACAAACAAAACTTTGAGGGGGGAAAAAACCATTTTTTGCTTTGGCCTTATTACTTTTTTCGTATTGGATTAAACAAGCCGATTAGATTTCCACCACTGTGACCTCATATAAGAAGATCCCATCCTCCACCTTGTTGCTCAGCTCTGCTGCTTTCTCTCTTTGTCCTGGCTCGTCAGTAGCTCATTTACAGTCCAAGAGGTGGTCAAGTCAATCTGAAACTTTTGACTCAACAGAAAACCAGTTATGAGAATAAAAACTCCTCTTATTTCTTTATATAATCCCCAGCTATACTAATGCACTCATCCCAGTGTTTCACGAGTGCTTGGACACCATCAAGGTAGAAATTGTTTTCAGTGTACTAAAGCCCTGATCAGATTGCCTGCTTCATGTCTGAAACACTGGCCTCCCAGGAGCTCCTTTAATGGCCCAAAGATGTGGAAATGGCTTGGAGCGAGGTCAGGACTGTACGGTGGATGTGGCAATAACTCCCAGCCGAGTTCCTGTAACGTGCAAGTGATGATGGACAATGATTGTGTGTACAGTTCCCACAAACAGATGCGTCTTCTCCACAAGTTGGTGAAAAGTGAAAAATCGATAGATTTTCAAGGATCAGGCGTTCCACTTACTAAACGTTCACCTCGGCCGGGATCGTCATTCACAGCGTTATTAAAACAGCTGCACCCTTTAAATGTTTTACTGCGGCTAAGAGTCTCCTCGTCGTACTTTGATTCAGGTCTTCTTTAAATGTCAATCAGTTTTTACACCTTCGTACACCATTAATTTCATCACAACTCTTGATTTGACTTGAAAGCCCCTTGTACATAGACAGTGAAACAGTGCATTTGGAGGAGGAGTAAAATAAAGGCAGATTGAGGTGTGATAAAATGCATTATCTGAAGGGTATTTCAGAGGGAGTACAGTATACACACACACACACACACACACACACACACACACTTTGGGGAAAAGTAAAGTAAAATATGACACCTTTAAGGTTCAAATTGATATATTGTGCTGCTGGTACAGGAAATTTAAGCAGCCTTAGACCCAACATTGACGCTTTAATAAATTGAGACATGAACTGCCTTTGCCAAAGCTAAATCAGTTTATAGACATGAGCAAGACCATATGTTTACTGCTGTTATCCAATCTGCACAGGGTTGTGGCCTATGGGGTGTCTATCTGGTTGGCTTAATTAGGCCTTAATTTGATTATCCCATCTGCCCTTGGCTCTATTACCGAGAAAAGATACAAATGCATATGTAGAATTCAACATGTGCGTAAGGCACTGTTTTGTCTAGTTCATTTTATGTTGTTGTTTTTTTTTTTTTTTTTTTTTTTTAAAAGAAAATAAAGCACAAGCGTTTGTTCATGCCAGACAATATTGGAATCATCCAGCAAGCCAAGCCACTCATAAATACAGTATTATTAAGTAATATTATTTTATTATACGAATGTTGCTTTGTTGCAAGGCTTAATGGTTAGCACTGTCGCCTTGCACCTCCAGGGTCCTGGTCCGATGCCTGCCTTGAGGTCTCTGTGTGCATGTTGTTTGCATGTTCTCACTGGTCACTTTAATAGGAACACCCATGCACTTTGTGCTCTCTCGCAGAAAACCCTTGTTGATATGAAAGGTCAGACGAGTATGACCGGACAGTTTGGAAAATACAAAACAGCTACTCTTTGTAACCATGGTGAGCAGTAAGGCATCTCAACAAATCTAGCATGCACACCAAATCTTACACAGCATACCCACCCCCATCCTCCCATCATCATCTATCCAGTTTCTGCCCACTGTGGCATCATATTCCTGTCCTCGGCTGGTTCCGGTGTAATGATTTGTACCTTATGGCATGCTTTTCTGCTCACCGGGGCTGCAAGAAGCGTTTGTTTAAAGTACCATAGCCATCCTGTCAGGCTGAAACTGTGTAGATATTCTGCTCTGAGGTCACCGAGAATATATTTTCCTCCAACTCCATGAATGAACAGACGTTTCTATTAAGTTGGTCTGTGAGACTCTATACATTAACGATACAGGATATCACTCTTTATTACCCCAATTGACCTCTTTCCATCTCTCTCCCAATCCGTCTTTAAATGACTCTATTGTTTCCTATCTGTTTGTTGCAGATGGCAGTGCACAAACCCTATTAACACTATGCTCTTTCTCTCTCTCTCTCTCTCTCTCTCTCGCTCTCTCTCACTCGCTCTTTCACATTCCCGCTTTGTTTCTAATCCAAGAGTTTGTTGAAGGTGACTCAGTCTTGAACTGCCACCTCTACCTCCGCATTTCCTCTCTGTTCTCATCTTTTATTATAGTTTACAACATTAAGTGTCTACTCCACTCAGTGTGCTCCAGTGAGTTTACTTCTCTCTCCCTCTCTCTCTCTCTCTCTCTCTCTGTGAGTGTATGCAGCAGATACTTTTTATTTTTACACACCTAGCCATTAATCAACATCCTAATATCTAAATGAAAAGACATTAACGTTTATTCATCTCCTTGTTTTGCATCGTTGCTGTATTCCAGGTGATTTTTCTAACGTCACGCTTTTATATTTATGAAAGTTCCATCATACATTGCCACACGATAGTTATATTTCTTTTCTTTTTTTTTAACAAACTGCCTGACAGGATTAACCTTCATATTCCATTTACTTGGCAAATTCTGCCTCGTTATTGCAGGTCATCAATTTTCATTTCATAGTGATCAGTTTTAATGTATATCAGGCGTCCTTACAATGCCATAGTTGATCGTTCCGGTCAGAAGTCCACGTGACTGTAATCGTGTCCCTGTCTTTGAGGTGTGAAGGATGGAATTTGTTTCTGCTCTGGCATTTAGAACAACATCAGCAAACTGTGTCCATCTGTGAGCTTGTATGTGGAAGCAGATACATTTTCATTTGAATTAGTGGAAATCAATGGAAATATCGCTTAATTCGGGCATATTATGCGGCATGGTGATGTAGTGGTTAACACTGTCGCCATGCACCTCCAGGGTGCGGGTTCGAATCCTGCCTCGGGGTTTCTGTGCATAGAGTCTGCATGTTCTCCCCGTGCTTGGTGGGTTTCCTCCGGGTACTCCAGTTTCCAAAGACTAGGCTAATTGGCATTCCCAATTTGCCAGTAGTGGGAATGAGAATAAATACAATGGGACCATTATTGGCCTCCACAGTCCCTACAGTAGATGGAGGTAAATTAGCCATCTAATCTCTCTCTCTCTCTCTCTCTCTCTCTCTCATTTATAGTTTGACTAGCTAAATGACTGTTTAATTGCAAAATACTTGCAAAATGCATCAAAAAAGATGCCTCATTAGACTTTTCCTTCATATCTGTCATAGGAACAGTACTGTAGGTGTTACTGTAATTGAACTAATTAATTCATTTATTCACTCACTCATTTTTGGAGACTGAAGGAAGTTCAAGAACTCTTTAGATTTTGATTTCCATGAAAGATTTTATTGTGTTTCTTTATAACCCCGTAATAGTTGTATGTTTTTCAAGGGCACCATCACACAAGCCATCAAAACGAAGATGTGTGTGTGTGTGGGACAGGAACCCAAAAATGAATTCAGTTTTGATGCCATCTGAGACACGGATCAGTTCCACATTATCTTTTGACATTTGAGGCAGGTTTGCGTCTCATCCAAGCAGAAATATTTCGTCACCTCATCTCTGAACATCTTCTGCCCTCTAGTGTTCATTAGGTTCAGTCAATGATTCGTCCCTGACACACATGGGACAGTTGTTCATGCATGTGGAAAATGTGCCATATAGTGTAAATATGACTCATGCTTAAATTTTGATTAACATGGGCAAGACTATGTAAATATTTGAAAATAATTAAAACATTATGTTGTATAGGATTACCAGGAGCCTGAAGAAGCCTGTCTCAGGAAACTAACCCTAGGGCACAAAAGGGGCTGTGATGGTGCACCCTGGATGAGGTGCCAACTCATCGCATGACACAAGCTCACAAACTCATTCACCTATAATACTTCCACAACTACAGGCGATTTGTAAACGCCAATCAGCCTACACCAGACCAGTTCTGGTCTTAGGACTGTGGGAGGAAATTGGCATACTTAGAGATAACCCACCAAGCATGGAGACAGTGCTGAGCCACAGTGTCACCACTAACTGAATTCTATTACAAGCAAAACCTATTTATATGTAACAAGTAGCACATAGAAATGAACTTAGTGGCATTTTGTAAAGTTCTTATAGCCAGAGACAATATAACAGATTTTTTAAAATACATTGAAACATTAGGCATTCACAGTCCAAAGACTTGCAAATTAGGTTTAAAATAAACGCAAAAGAAAGAAAGAAAGAAAGAAAGAAAGAAACTCTTAGGCTCATTGGGGAAGTGTTGGCGGTTTTGGCTCTGGGCTGCTGGTCTCAAGTTAGAGGGTTGCCGCAGGAAGGGGATTACGCATAAAACCCTGTGCCAGATCTTGTGACTCAAATGAGCCGGTGTGATGACTGTTAAGATAAAAGTCAGGGAAAAAAAAACACAGGCTCAGTATTATTACAACTATCATTTGTTTTTATTCACTCTATTTCCTTCACCATTCCCGGTTCGGCACATGGTGACTACAGGCAAGTAAGATCAGCCCAGACTTTACTACCCCTGGCCAATGATTTCCCCTCCTCCTTGGGGAGCCCAGAATATTTACGACCACGAGTTGAATGATATATTTCCAGCAAGTCCAGGGTTTGTTCCAAGGGCTCCATCTAGTGGGAAGTGCCTGATCCAGTTTCACCAAGAATCAAGCAGATGGCACTTGGTACCACAGACCAATAACCAAATGCTGATGCTGCCCTTATCCGTTTGTCTCTTTCTTTTTCTAATAAATAGAAAGATAATTAACCTCCCACACCAGGGGTAAGGTTTCTCATTTCTTACCAGCAACATTTGATTGTTGGCGATCACTTTGAAAATATCATCTAAAACAGAAAGAATATTACATATAGTTCCCCCTACTGAGAGCCTCCTCAACTTTTGTGGCATTTTAATGTCCATGAACAGCAGTGGAGACGAGACACACCCTTGACTGAGCCACCAAGATTTAAAGGTTTTAAACCAATGCTTGTAGTGACTCAGACACACCATATTTAACAGCACCTCCTCCAGTGGTTGTTTATGCACATGATAATAGGCCTTCTCCAAAACCATAAAACACATGTAGACTGGATGAGCACTGCCTATGTCTCCTCACAAAGCTGTAAACAAGTCCAGAGGTGATCCTGCTGAAGGAACACACACACACACACACACACACACACACACAGTTCCTTCTGAATCCTATTAAATAAAGAATCTAATTTGTTCGAATCCTTTTTTGTTGTTTTCTTTTTGGTTAGGGACCAGTATCATGTTTATCAAGTCCAAAAGCACTGCTCCAGATCTCCATGGCACATGGATGCATGTCAACTGCGCAATCCCTTCTGGCTGAATCCCATCCACTATTAAGTTTTCTAACCATTTTCTGTGCGGTAGTGAACTCAGCCACAGAGATGGATTTTAAATACCTAGGATTTCTGGCTCTGCTTCCAAAACAGAGAGCATCTCCACTTGTTTGCAACTCACTTTGCGTTTATTTTATTTGGCAGACACCCTTATCCAGAGCGACTTATGATTTATCTCATTTTACTTCGGAGCAGGTAAGCGTTAAGGGCCTTGCTCGAGGGCCCAACAGCGGCAACATTTAATTTCTTGACACTATTTCCAGGAAAGGTCAACACTCCCCAGCACTTGCTTAGCTAATTTTAGGGAGTACATGGGCAGGCTTAAACAGTTTGTAAGAAAATGTTTGCAGCCACCTAAAAGTGTTTATCCATGACTTCTTCAGCTTCTTCTGTGCTTGACTAATTCCCCCATCATTTGTGTCCAGAAGTGCATTTTAGGGTTACTGCCATGATAAATAAATAAATAAATAAATAAATAAAATAAAATAAATAAATAAATGTTTCAAGTAATGAAGTCAGCTGACTAGCAGAATGTAATGAATGACCAGGTTATCCCATCACTTGGTGTTTTTTTTCTTTCCTATTTAAATGGGGGTATATTTCAGGACTCGGAATGCGTAAAAGTGGTCCAGGGAGAATATTTTTTTCACGTGAACTGGAGACCACATTGCACACTGTAATCAAAACTGAAGGCGATTGAGCAAAATATGTGCATACACAATTTATTTTGTCCAGGCAGTATAAAAAAAATAAAAAAAAACACTCAAGGAACCACACTATTTTGCCTACACAGCCCCCTGGGATCAATGTACCACTCTTAGATTATAGATACAGTATAAGCAATAAAATCACTAACAAATCCAATGAAAATTATTAAAATAATGTAAACACTAGAGAGACCCACCAGAGAGAACACAGAAAATACATTCTTTAAAGGTTCCTAAGACGATAAATCGTTTAACCATAGACTATCATTGCTGTAGAACTTCCAACAGCAGAGTAGTCCATAAATCCATAAATCCATAAAATCCTTAGTGACTCTAATCGGTCATTAGGTGTGGCAATAGATAAAATCTCCAGTACTGTTGTAGTAAAGAACACAATAGTTAAGTCAAGGTCTTAAACAAGAACAAGTCAGCACTGAGTCTGAATAAGTTTGAGGTCAGATATGGATCAAGTCCAAATGAATGAAAGGCTGGGTCTGAAAATCAAGACTGAAAACCATCAGTCCTTCTCATGGCCAAGCCTTTACAGTGTTCTTCATGGTAATAATTAGACTCTGTTTTCTGGAAGGAATAGAAATTTTGGCCAAGTTATTACCAATAAAAAAAATTGTACAGTAGTACTAAAACATCATGACTTGAATAAATCAGTTCAACTCTAGAGTAGCAACATGGTGGTTAGCACTGTGCCTCACATCAAGGTCAAGGGTTTGATTCCTACCTTGGGTCTGTGTTGCATGTTCTCCCATGATTCTTGAGTTTCCTCCCGAAACCCAGAAACCTGGGATAGGCTCTAGACTTCCCACGACCTTGTATATAGGATAAGCAGTATAGAAAATTATTATACTATAGGGTAGAAAAACCTTATTGCAGATAATGAGTAGGTAATTAATCAGCCTCAAAAAATCCCATTTTATTGGTTGAACACCTTCTTTAAGAACTTTTAGTAATTTTAAAAAGAAGCAAAGAAATAAGCTCAATTCTTCCAGGGCGTTACAAGCTTGTTGTGCAATTTTTGGGAAAAAAAATAAAAATGAATGAACACAAATCTAGGGCCATTTCAATGACAACTCAAGTTTCAAAGAGTGGTGAGGAGTTAATTGGACATAGTAAAAAAAAAAAAAAAGTATATCAAGAGTAAAAGTCTTGAATGTAAGTTCTGCTTATGGGTGTGAAGTGCTGAGAAGGCAAATACTGAAATGGAACTAATCAAAATAGAAGAAAAGGGAACTTACTCAGTAGAGGAAGCTCATGGCTACAGAGGAAGTCACACTATCACAGTGCCAAGGCCATGTACGTACAGTAACAAATATTGTACTATATATTGTAAATATTGTTCAAGATTCAAAATTCTATATTGTCACTGTACTGTGTAAGTAAAGCAAAATTAGAGAAGACACTACAGTGCAAATAAACTTTCAATTTTAAGACTTGAAATACATATATATATATATATATATCAAACATCACACATACACACAACTTCAGTCAAGGTGATAGTAATAAATAAGCTAGTTAGCTAGTTATTGTATCGGAGTTGAATCAATACAATACAAATATATAAGGTACAAGAACTATAAGGGGTATAAATGTGTAAATAAGTTAATGCAATAAATAAATATTTTCTTGGAAGTCAGACATAGAGATTTGCATATGATGAGAGGATATTAAGTGATCATTGTTCAAAGTAGTGCTGATTTAGAACTACTGTAGTTAGTAAGCTACAAGCTGACTAGCAATATTTTAGCAATATTTTATGTTTGAACTCAAAAAAATTAGCTAGGTACAGTAGCTGAACTTCGTACAAACCATGACATGAGAAAAAAAAAAGCGAACAGACAGAAAGGTGAAAGTGCAGCTTTATTGCTATCATTTTGTTCCTAGGTAGCAAAAGTGCTAAGGGCTAAAGTCTGGTTTGACAGACAGTATGTCCAGCCATGACGTCTGAGTTCAACCCTGTACTGTATATGGAAGGTTCATCTACACCTCTGCGTCATTGCTCCTAGTGTTTTAGTTTCAGTGCTGACCTTCATCCAGATGTCCTGGAGATGTACGTCAGGACACCAAACCTGAGCTGAAAAAGAAACCCGAACCTAACCATCAAGACTAAATGAAAAGCTTTCAATAAAGTCACCTGACCTGTTACTGAGAGCAAACATTTAGATCATGATATTCTCAGTTTTTTAAGTGTAATGTGAATATCACACAACACAAAGGACTACCAAGATTAAATAAACTTGAAAAAAGGTTCAACTGAACCCAAAGAGAACAACAAGAAATGGTGACACATCAACTCAAGGCATACCAATGGACAAGTCAAACCGGGACTTTTGATTGTGTAGAATAACAGAGCACAGTTATGAGTGTTAAAACTCCCTTTATTTCTCTATATAATCCCCTGCTACTCTAATGGACTTATACCAGCGTTACACTAGTGCTTGGATACTATCAAGGTAGAAAGTTGTCTCAGTATTGGCAGTAAAGTAATAATATATGGGCACTTTTTTTCAAGTTAAGGACTTATTTGTGCCTTGCAAAACAGTGACTTAGTCCCACCTCTGTTTAGTTTTTTTTTTTTATCTTGGTTGACTATTAATGCGCAGAATCAACTTCTTGTTTCATTTCCAGCCGTGTTCTCCAGAAACAGTTACTGACTTTGTTCAGGAAATCAAAACTGACGCTTTTCCTCTCACTGCTAATTTGACCCTAGTGAAAGTAGGTTTTTTTAACGGAAAATGTCAGGAACTATGGACTCAGTGTGCAGTAACACAAGCCAGGTGCTCACAACTGCATCAAGTGCAAGAAGTTGCAACAATCGTTCTGAAAATGGTAAGTAGGTAAAAGCCTTATCGTATGAGCTTAATATTTTTTTTTTCTTATGATTATTTCAAGAGAAGCGATTTAAAAGATAAACACGCCTAAATCAGCTTGACTAATTTAGAGCATATTTGAAAACCATTTCCCGTTGTCTTTTCATACTGTATCAGTTGAATCTGCACATGCACCATAAAGCATGTGAAAAGTGCATATGATGTTATCTGTGTTAACTGTAGCTTTTCTAGCTCATGCAAAGATATTGAGTCTTCTCTCTGGGAGAACTTGAGTGTATGCACCTGGAGGATCACTGAACATGTTTCTCTCTCTCTCTCTCTCTGTCTCTCCCGCCCTCTTTTTTCTGTCCCACTGATAAACGGCCCGTGAGAGGTAATAAAAGCATCAAACCCGAACAGGCTGCAAACCGAACCCAAAACACATCTGCAATACAAACACAGCAGCAGTTCTCAGTGGGAGGCGGCAATAAAGGCTAAACGGGGCGAACTGGAACGAGGCCCTGAAGAGACGAATGCAAGTTCTATCATTTCGTCCTTAATGTTTAACACCAGTACAGGTGATCAGTTAAAATGTACGCCTGCGTTAACATGATGAATACCACAGCGTAGTCCAATTCTCGCTTCTGCTTAGTCAGGAGGTGTTGAATAATCATTTTCTTTGACAGTTTATATTAATGCATTATCATTTCTATAGTACACAGGCGTGTACACCGGATACGCCACATACGCGGATCAATATTTTTAGGGGGGGCGAGGTTTCTTTCCAGTGAAAAAATGTTTAAGGAATGAGTTTCAAGTGTTAGTGCTTCATCACAGTTGGATGTAAAGTTTCTCAATAATATGTTAAGACAGATACAAGCGAAGTTCAAGTTAAACCAGGACTTGCGATGACATTTCTTGTGAATGAAGGCGTGAATGTGATAGACATTTACAGGAGACTTCAAGAACATTATGGTGATGAGACGCTTAGCCGCAGTAAAACATCTCAACCGTGCAAATGTTTTAAAAGAAAGTGAATTACAATCCCGGCCGAGATGGCTCAGAGTAGCCGAGCAGTCGATTCTGTGAACATTCAGCGAGTGGAACGCCTTGCAGAAGAGACGCATCTGTCCGTGTGAACTGTACACACAATCATTCACCAACACCACTTGCACGTTAGAGGAACTCAGCTGGACGTTATCGCCACATCCCCCGTACAGTCCTGACCTCGCTCCACAAGGAGTTCCTGGGAGGCCTGCGTTTCAGACGTGAATGAAGCAGTCAGTCCGATCACGGCTCTGGCAAACTGAGCAAACGATCTAACTTGACGGTAGCCAAGCACAAATGAAACACTGGGATAAGTGCATTAGTGTAGCAGGGGATTATATAGAGAAATAAAGGGAGTTTTTAACTCTTATAACCATGTTCTGTTATTGTGCACAATCAAAAATTCCCGCTTAGACTTGAACGCACTTCATAGAATAGTGCAGTGTTCTCTAATATAAAAGCATTAAAACGTTTCAGAGCATGCCGTTGTTATGAAAAGAATGAACTTCAGGGTGGTGACAGGGACTCGGCTTCTTTCCAACAGTAAATGTTTAATGCCTTACGTAATATTAGAACTGTAGTGAACATGCTGTTCAGTTATTGTTATTTTTACCTGATATGATGACATCAACTTATGATGAATTACAGTTGAAAGCAGCCTGAATTCTATCATGACTTGTTATTACATTTTAGTACCATGATTTAAATAATGGCACCCATGAAAGCAACTTAATTAGTGAAATGATATAAAAAAAAATAAAAAATACTAAAATCAGGCCATGCACCATGAGCGTGACTGCAAGAGTGTTGCTATTCATTTATTTCTGTTAGAAAGTATAAACCCTGTTTACTTTTACAAAAACTGTCTTTACCAGGTGGTACATAATATATAATGTTAGATCTTTTCAAAGTTAATTGTTTAATTAACTTAAAACTCTCCAGTTAATAAACAAAATAAACGAAAGTAATAAATAATGCAATATAAAACTTAGTCTTAAAATAGTCTCTAAAAGAAAACAGTGCACTTTTATTAGCTTTTTAATGTCTGAGATTTTGTATTTTAAGCCTAATATAGTTACAATATTGCACAATCATATGACCATAAAGAAATAGTTTGTCCAGTTACAGTCATTTTGAAAATAACAGAATAGAGGAAACTTCATACGACTGAATAATTCATGTGTATTTGAACAGTCAGTAAATATTGACTTTCTCTTTTTTTTCCTCCCTTATTGACTTAAAACTGCTTCTGATAGAAGCCAGAAGTATGAGTTTGTGTGCGTGCGTGTGTGTGTAGACTTTGTTGGAAGTGATGGACTGGGAAGCGGTTCTTATCGGAGGCAGATAAATAGCGATTCGACCTTTCAGCCTATGCACACTCCCTGTGGTGTTTAATGTCTGGAATAGAAAAAGGTTTCGTGTGTGTGTATGAGTGTGTGTGTGAGAGAGAGAGAGAGAGACACGGGGTTGACTAAGAGTAATGGCGCGTGCATATCACCTTGCCCATGTGCATGTGTGAATGCAGGGAATTTTGTGTGTGTGTCTGTGTTAGTGTGTCTGTGTCAGTGTGTCTGTGTTAGTGTGTAAGATAAGACGAGTAAATAAGCCGTGTCCGTCTGTATGCTATTTAAGAGAGACTCTTAGATGCACCACCGTCACCCCCCTTAAATTGCCACATGGTCAGCCTAGATTTCTCAGAATGCGGCATGCTATTGACCCTTGACCCCAATCATATCAGCCCCCCTCTTCTTTTCCAGTATCCAGATACACTGACTTCTATAACATGAGGCTGTTAGTTTTGTTGCTGAATAATTAGGGTG
>JAOTRS010000028.1:1920887-1933259 GCA_028565755.1 Dinotopterus cunningtoni | reverse complement strand
GCGACGAGATCTCCAACCAGAAGCGGGGCACCAGGATGGGTCAGACAGGTCCGGAGGGCAGAGGGAGTCTGGATCACAATCAGGCCCCTTATATCCAGTGAAGGGTAATCTTAATACTTCAGCATACCAAGACATTTTGGACAATGCTACGCTTCCAACTTTGTGCCAGCAGTTTGGAGAAGGATTTTTTCTATCCAACATGACTGTGACAGAGCCCTGTGACCTCAACCCCATCTAGCACCTTTGGATTGAACTGGAATGAAGATTGCGAGCCAGGCCTTCTCCTCCAACATCAGTGCCTTACCACATAAATGCCCTAAAGAATGAATTCCTGCAAAAACACACCAAAATCTTGTGGACAGCCTTCCAAGTAGAGTGGAAGCTGTCATAGCTACAACAAGTGGACCAACTCCATATTGAATTATATGTATTTAAGTGTATTTACTATGAATTAATTAAACTACCACAGCCTTAGAGCATACTATTTAATATTTCAATGTACAGTGTCATCCTGTATGAGAGGTTTTTAGAAGAGCTCCAGTAATGAAAGCTGGCCAAGTTAACACTAAACGCAGAATTCTGTTATATTTTTGATTCATTGTAAAGAGCAAAGATGTATCATTAACGGCACTTTTATTTACAGGGAGGAGAAATCATTTTTCCTACAATTATATAGATTTTCCCGCCACAATCAAAATTTCCTTGATGTCTTTTTTAATCTGGAATTATTTTTATTTAAATGTCATGATTTAATGTCAGAATTTAAATGCTGTGTTTAAGTTACAACAAAATTATTTTTTTAAGTTTGATAGGGTTTTTCGCAGTCACGTGGGGAGTTACGCGCCTGTGGCGGGAAAACATCAAACCGTTTGGAATATCCCATCAGACAGTAGCGGAAGAACAGAGGGGGTTTCTTATAGGGGGACAGTAACAGCGGGCGAGTCGCCGGCTGGAGGAAAAAGGAAGCCCAAACCAATTCAATTCACTGTGGACCTTCATTAAGTCGGTCCTTGGGTTCTCTGGATATCCTTTCGAAGTTTTGGCCGTGACCTCTACCCGCGACCTCCCCCACGAAATGATAATGGTTTCCTCCCTCCGTCTCCTGTAGACTTTGAATACAGCGAACAAAGCCTTCCGCTATCTGTAATAAATCACATCGCGTTTATGCGCATGCGCAACTGTAAAACTGTAAAAAAAAAAAATTGCCTGTTTAGTGCACGGTTTTGTTTGTTTCGTCCAAAAATAATCTATGAAACCAAGGCACTAACTAGAATGTCTAGTGCATGTACATTTTTTTCCTAAAAATTTAAATAATTATGAATGACCTGTAATGTACTATTTTATTTTATTATAGCCAATTGACTATTAACTATTGGTTTTAATTGTCTATTTAAGTCGCACTGTTTTTTTCTTATAGGTTATTTAAATTAATAAAAAAAAACTTTATGACAAATTACACTTACAATTTTATGAAATTTTACGCACCCTGGTTGTGGGCTATAATAAGTTTGTTTTACGTCACAAGTTCGGTCAGGATCAAATTAATATATAACGTGTTATCATTATTGTTGGGAACCATTAAATTGTCCCTGACTGTAAATGTTTGGAACTTCTGTTTAGAAATATTATTATTATTATTATTATTATTATTATACCGTCTTAGAAATAATTCAATTTTGTTTATATAGCGCTTTTAACAATGTTCATTGTCGAGTTACAGAATCAACTAAACGTCAAAAAATCAAATAAACGTCCCTGAGGTGGAATCATCAAAGTGACATATTTTGTATCTTAAATGATTAGAAAGGCACCAAACGTGTTTTCTTAATGGCACTCCCATGCAGGCAACAATGAGCAGTCTTTGTTTAAGAGCATAGTCTACATCAATATACATCATTACTGGTCACATTTTTATTTTGACATATTAAGAAGTGCTTTTTAAAAGGTGTAGTCATTCAAGAAGTCAATAAATACCTCTGAAAACAAGTACCTGCCATGCATAGTGCTAATACTTCAACTCCTGAGGTCACAGAGGTCATTCCTGTATTGTCCTGCCTCTTCAGCAAGCCTCCATTAGCCGTGAAGCACAAACGGAGTATTGTGTTTTAGCTGCAGTCAGACAGCCCTGGGCTGCTCAGGGTCAGGCAGGTGGAAAGGATGGCCACTTTTCATGAGACCCCCATGCTAATTTTAGACCTTAGAAATCTCAACCTGTGTCTCGATGAAACCAAGAATAAATATGAAAAATTAAAATGTAGTCGGCACAATCTGTCCATCAGCGATAGCTAAAGATTTTTGTTTTTGTCTGGTCTGTTTTACAACCTGTTTTAATTCTCTCTGTTTTTAATTCTATTATTGAAAATGATTTCAATAATAATTCTTCTTTTTCTTCTTCTTCTTATTTTTATTAATAACAATAGCAGTCTTAATTTGTAAGAAAGACTAACCGCATTGAGTTATCTAGATCGTTTTACATGGAAAAAACAAAAAAGTTATTGGATTCACGGGATGTTCATAACATTTCCGTCCTAATCAATTAAAATCACGAATTGCTGATCGCTGAACTGTATAAATTAAGAAATAATCTATTCATTTAGTGAATTAATTAATTGAGAAACAAATTTTCATTTTCTGTTAAATATATTCCATGAGACAGATCCAGTATTAGCAAATTATGATGCATTTATTGTTGAATGACGATTTAAACTTTTTGGTATTTGGTAGATATAACCATGCTGCAATCTTATAAAAGCAGCCAAGATTTTTGTTTGTTTGTTTATACATTTCTGTTTGTGCCCGTTATTTAATGACCTTTAAAATTCGAAATAATATCAGTGAATTTTAGTACAAATTGTAACGATTGTTACACCGTTAAGTTTTATTATTTATTCGTATTTCTTTCTTATTTTTTTTTTAGATGTTTTTAATTCGTCTGTAGCTTTTAATCGCCTACATCATGTAGCCATTTGGAAGTTATTACTACCGGAATGTTGACGTGATATCTTTTTTTTTCTTTTCTTTTTTTTCTTTTCTTTTTTCTTTTCCGGTGGGATAACTGGTGTCCTGTGCACTTATTTTTCGTCCATCAAAGACAGCTTGCGGAAGTTTTCATGAAAGTCATATAGATAAGTACCGTCTGTGTGTGTGTGTGTGTGTGTGTGTGTGCACGCGTCGGTGCTCACCTGCCGACTCTGTGCTTGCATCAAGAACAAACACAGCTGGGAGGAACCCATAAAGGAAGCGTCCCAGTGCCCGGCGTGATCTCGGGGCCAAATCATTCCCGGGAGTCCCGGTGCTCCAGACTGCTCCTTCCTGCCTGCTGATATAACCCAGGAAGGGTAACTATTCATAACAGCAACTCTGACTATGTTAACAGATATCATTAGGATAAGATGTATGAACATGTATGCAATAGTGACATTAAACTTGTATCGAGTTGTATTGCTGTTCTGTCCTAATAAATGTGGGGTGTACTTATTTTTATACCTCTAGAACTTTTTCCCTCATATATCATAATGCCTTCTTTTACTTCCTGTCTGTCTCTCTGCCTCTCCCTGTCTCAGAGCAACTTACACAACCTGGATGTTTTTCCCCTCCTTCTCTTTCCTATGAAACCAGTACCTCAAACAAAAAAAAAATTATACAAGCAATTAGTCCTCGCCCAAATTGCTGGAAACATTGTTTAACCTTTGACACTGCAGAAAGTCGTTAGGTGTCAGAGGTCACAGCTTGTTTTCCTCTCCGACAGTCGCTTTGTGGAAAAAATGGGGGCAAAAAAGTGAGTGCAAAAATTTAAATCAGAGTTAAATCAGAATGAGGTAATGTCGAATGTTCTGCCTAGTGAAACTCAGTTTACGTTTTTTTCTCTTTCTCTCTTTAAATTATTATTACTATTATTTTCCAATCAATTTAAAATCAATTTTATAACAAAATATTAGTGCTCTTTGCAACAAAATAAAATTTATAGATACTTTATAGATTGTGTTTAATATTTTTAACGTAAATGTTATGTAGCACTATCTGTCATGTTTCCTCTTCATTTCATTATGTTTTTATTATATTGTAATAAATATTTTAAAGGTATAAACAATACACTGCTATGTTTTATAGCACCTGTTTATAGGCCTGAAGGGATTCAAGTAAGAAACAAATTATTCTTTACAGAATGAAAAATGACACCACAAAACATCTGATGTTATCTTTCGTGCTGCTGTTGGTTTCTTGATAATAGATCAAAAGATCTTTAAGAAATCCGATCAGTAGTGTGCAAGTTCTTGTTTTGCCCAAGGAACTGGTGTAGAATCTGTGTTTGAAAAATGTAAACAGACGCGTGTGGCAGCCTGCACGGTGCAGGTGGACTGACGTATTTAGCTGATGCCTTTGCAAGTATGAATTGTGTTAAATTGTCAAGCCACTGTTTGCCAAACGACTCCAGGTTTGCTGTCCAGAATAACTTTGCGATCCTGTCTTTCTCCCTCCCGCCATCCTCCCCTCTCTCACTCCCTATGTGTGAGGTGAACTGTATGTTTTTGTTGAAAGGTGACTATAACTTTTATGCATTTGTTCTGCAGTGTAATGAAAATGAAATCTTTACATGTTAATGTTTCAGTGCTTCCTTTCCAAATCAAACATGTATAAATCATGTTTAGACACACACAAGTAGAGCAAAGGAGCCTTTTTGCCCCCTGGGCTGTAATTAGATAAAGCCCTTAGGGAATTCTGACAACGACTGAACAAGGTAATGGAAAATGATGTTGAAAGTAAAACATTTAATGCTTATTTTACAGGTTCAGCTAGGTCATTCTGTCCAAATTTATTTTGAACTGCATTAAGTCAGTGCCATGGTACAAGCTTCTCCGAGTTTGTTTAAGATGGCCTAGTGTTTCAATGAATAGTAACTCAATCAGGAACAACAACGAAAAAAAATAACATAAAACATCCCAAGGCGTCTCAACACCTTCAGATCAGAGCAACATGCAAATGTCTTGCCTACCTAGAAGCTTGATGGGCTCAAGAATATATAACTTATGGCTTTTTTTAAAAGCAAAAAAAGTGCATCCAACACAAAATATTGTTTCCAGTCCGCAATAATGCATTACTTCTTATTGTGCTGGCATCTGTACTGTAGACTTCAGATCCTCCGGTGGCATTTTAAAAGTCTGATAGTGTAAAAGTCACCAGGGCAATTAGGAGCTGAACTCCATTCCACCAGGCCTGTCTGGATTTTCCGTAAATACATTTCTCCGTTTAATAAATATGGCCGTTCATCCACCTCAAACGACACGCTAGTTCCAAAACTCAACCCAAGCTTTGGACATGGAGAACTGTAGTTGTGTATATGACAGAGAGAGTGACTGTTTGTCTCAGGGTGTTTTTGGTTTGTCTTTGTTGTTGTGAGTCATTATCTCGGCCCGTAGTCATAATTTGGGGGTGCGCTGCCAGTTGAGTACATGTTGGCTGTAGCTGGATTCATGTGAGGAGGGTAAGTGTGACCCCGGATGCTGGGTAAAGGGTATGGAGCCGCCCTGGTTTTTGCCCCTAGGTAGTGTTCATAGGTGCTGGGGTATTTGTAGGGGTGATGGTGCAGTGTGTCTGCTGCCTGGTGGCCGTCGATGCGCAGTTCATGAGGTGGGCTACGAGGTCCAGAGGTCAGGGGAACAGCATGGAGGCCGCCTGGCACCGGCAGGGCGGGGCTGAGCACACGGGACATCAGCTGGTGGGCTGGGTCGGCATGGATGGGTGTCCCGTTGGGGTCACGATCGTAATCTCTCCTGCTGTCCTCTGTGGAAAGAATGAGAAGAGTTTGAATGAGTAAAATGTTAGTTGCATTAAGTGTCTAATGCATATGTGTTGTTATTTATAATTTATAATACAAAAAGAAAGTAGACTTTTGAATCAGTTAAGAATTGGTACACAAGACAGAGAGAGAATTAAATATCATTTTCAAAAAAATGGAAAAGGGAAACTAAACAGTCATTGGTGATACTCTTTTGTACTTTTAATGTCTATTCTTTGCCTGAAATTGGTTCATTCATATGGTAACAGTAATTTCTTTTTAGACCAAGGTTTTAATTTGCCTTTGCAAGTAAAAGATACAAACTAACAAAAAAGTATACTCTCAAGGATACCATGCCAACAAGAAATGGTACAATTTTAAGCAACATAATTGTAGCAATGGCAGAACAACATGATAAAACATTGACTATTGTGCCTTTGAGTATTTATATAATCATCATATGCTTAGAAATCAAGGTCTGCGTATCTGCCCAGTTGCCACCCTGAGGTCAGAAGATTGTTAACATTGACATTAAGATTAAGCAAAATCACTCTAGCTTGGAGCGCTTCAGCCATCACTCCATTGGAAATGCTTTAGTACAATTTGGTTTGCTGTTGGGAAATGAAGTGTGCTGTGAGGCAAGGTAAGTTATAGGTCTCATCTGCCAAACAGCCTAATGCGCTCAGGAAATCGCTGTTCCACAGAGCTGGAGTATGTGAGGGGGGAAAAATGGCAGGGAGGATGTTTTTGGTCTGTGCGGCGTATGTCCTCTGGGCATGCAGCTGTTCAAACTTCTGTGTATTGAGGTCTGCAATCTGCCAACTGAAAATATTAAGTGTTCGGCCTGGTGGAATGTATTTTTTCAGAAATAAAATGTCACCACTATGTCTGATGCTAGTCTACTCTGGTGCCAAATCAGCGTAATGGCTTTTCAGGGGCGGTTGTGTGGATTATTGCTGCAGCATGTATTTACAGGAGGTATGCTTGTATTCAAATAGTAATTAAATACCAAAAGTTCTAGCAGATGTACACAACATAACAAAAAATAGCAAGATTTAGAAATTGCACTGTAGCATAGCAGGGTTGATCATGAAATCTGCACAGATCAAGCATTTTATCTTGATCTACTTAAAAAAAAAACCTAACCGTAAACTCATTAAAAAAAAGTTCAAATAGTTCATAGCTACCTTTCTCTGTACCGTTCTGCTGTGGGGGAGAAGACATTGGGTTCCTTGTTCGAGCAAAAGCACTGATTATTGGCAGTGAGCCTGGCCTGTGATTCCTGGGCCTGAAAATGAACACAAAGCAGTCAGTAGCATAATCACAACATTTCACCCAAAAAAAAAGGGGGGGTTGTGTCTTTATAACTGTACATCTTTTTATATGTTCAAAATGTAGACTTTCACTAAAGCTGAATATAGGCTATTATACTGGGTGATAGTAACTCTTCCCCTGTATTTATATTCTTTGCAATATATCCTTCTTGTAGCAGTTTGAGAAGTTTTAATAGTTTTAAATCATCCTATAAATGTAATAAATGAATTTTTTATATTTAAAAGATATCTATAAATGATTTGGTTATTCACCAGTAATTATCAATACTCACCAGTCTTCAGGATCACAGTCTCGAAATCCCTTTGCAAATGGATTACTGGCGATTTTTAGTTGAGTTATCTGCCGAGTAAAAAGTAGAATTTGTATAGTAAATCGTTGTTGTTAGTAATAGTAGTAGGAGCAGTTTGATGCATAAATTAATTGTAACATTTCTATGTAAATTTAAAATGAATAGAGATAGTAATCCATCTTATATTTCAAATGTCTTAATTGTTTATTGAGTATCCTAAACCATGCTATATTACAGCCTACATCATGTACTTTTCATCTTTCATTCCGCCAGCACACAAAATGTTTTTTCTAACAAGAAGAGATTGCTCCTTTCATTCCCTAGAATAAATATAATTTTTGGTATTTTCTTCTATCCGATTTTTTTTTCATAAACATAACTTTCAAGTCTTGTAGGGTTTTCGCCTTGTAATATATTTTTGACATATTTAACGCTTTAACTCTTTAGTTACACTAAGCATGTTAATGGTTAATGACTAGCGGTAGATGTGCGGCCGAGACATTCCAGACAGACTACCATGTTAAAAGAGCGCAAGGTCAAACTGATAGAAGACAGAGCAGGAAAAGAGACAGAGAGACAGAGAGAGAGAGAGAAACGAAAAGAAAGGGGTAGCACACATACCAGCTGCGCACTAACATCACTGATATGACAGTGCTGAGAGGGAAACCCCCTTCATTCATTACACGCACTATATATCTGCGCCAGAGATTTCATTTTTTAAAATAAATTACAAAAAACATATTTCATAGTCTATCACGTTTAATACTTGCATAAGTATTTTACAAATCAGTTTAAAAACCGCATGCATGCATTCGCAGTTTGTTGATTTAAATATACAAGTCTGTTTATATCCCCTAAACCAGGTCCTTTTAAGATATAACTACCTGCACAATAAATTCAAGTTAATGTCTTCAACAGAAATACAATAAAATACAATACTGTTTTTCTCTGATCTTGCTTATTCCCAAACATTTTTTAAATTAATTTTATTTTTATACCAACTCCTATGTTGAACCAGCAACTCTTCTCAAAGTCTATCCCATGTGATATATGATTAATTCCTACACGTTTTCACGTGTTGACTTCCGCGATATGAATTTAGCAGAAAGCCAATTTCAGAAGCACTCCTCGCCACAGAAATGGTTTCCTTGAGGCCTAAAAGCCGCCCTAAGCCCTGAGTTGTGGATTGAACTGTGGTTCTTTTTGAGCAAATCAAATAAACCAGCATTTCAGTTTACTCGCCCTGCAACACAAGTCCCCTGCTTGTAATCCAGGCGTCCTAGTAGGAAATGGTGATAAATCAGTAGTGAATGAGAGTATTCCTACCCTGTGGTTCTGGTAGGCTGTGACGGCTGTGAATCGGGTCTCCTCGAAAACAAACGTCTTATAGTTTTCCTCCGCGTATTTCTCACTGTCCTTGCGGGGGTCCACGTAGACGACATGAAACCTGGGCTGATACCTGTGCATGGAGTTCAGGATGATCTGCAAGAACGGACAACAAGAGTGCATTGTAAGAAAAGAAAGAAAGAAAGAAAAATAGACCTACATATAAATACAACAACAACAACAAAAAACGCGTATATTTTTCAAACCGCTCAGGAAAAAAAAACACATTAACTACTACTACTGCTACTACTACTACTACTGCTGCTGCTACTACTACTACTACTACTAATAATAATAACAATTAAGTGAATGCCGCGCTGGCATTTCCAGACAGTATCCCATAATTGCATTATACTAATTAGTCAATCACCAAATAAAATAAATAAATAAAAAACTCACACAAAAAAATCTATTCTACTACTACTACCACAAATAATAATAATAATAATAATAATACATTGAATGCTTACTACGCTGGCATTTCCCGACAATAACCTAATCAATTATGCATTATGCTATTGAGTCAATCAACCAATCACTAAAGCGAACGCATAGATACCCTGATTATGTACAATCCATGTCTCTAAAACTATGCTAGCTATAAAGATGAATGTCGTGGCATTACGTACACTAATATACAGTATAAATATTTCGCTCTCTATTTTTGTTTAAAAAAATAAATTCTGTATTATAAAGCAGTTCTTAATATGAAAGCCTAAGCGTATTCTATCGCCTATATGTAGACTAGTGAAGGTTTATTTCACATTTATGATTTAAAAATTCTCACATGTCCGTTATCATCCAGTAGATTGTTGGTGAGTTTAAGTTTGTCGAATGAGACGATTTGTTTCATCCACTGAGCTCCTTTAGCGGGAGAATCGGGGTGATAGTGAACCCTGCCCGGGGTCGCAGGATCAGCTTTACCCGCTACCAGCCACGACGAGCTGTGAAACGCATAGCTTAAAAAGAGAGAGAGAGAGAGAGAAAGAATTATGTGATACGCATCACAGTGGCCACGTGTTTATACATTGTGTTTATTATTCTTACTGTATTTACAGTCTTGAATAGCTATGAAATCACATACACATTGTATGTAACAGCTGTTAAAACAATATTAAGCTTTTAATTTTAATATATCCTAAAATTTCTTCCGAATTATACAGAATAAGCATGCAATCTTTTACTGACTATGTACTGTACAATCATATCGTAAAAAAAAAAAAAACTAAATAATAGCGTTTAGGTTGTTGCATGACAAATTCGCTTATTTTTGCGCATAGGATAGATTTTGTGTAATAAATGTCTGAAATCAGGCTAAATCAAGAATTTAGTCTCATTCTGTACATTTTCATCCTTTTTTTCTTATTATCTTTCCATATTATTTGTAAACTAATAACTATTATTGTGACTACATGAATCAAAGAGCTATTAATGTTGCACCACAGCCTATATTGTTTATTTATCATTTCAAAAACGTGCCAAATGTTTCTCAGAAAATAAATACCACCCAATAGCTTGTGAAACAGCTTTAGCTATACTTTGTCGTGTTCTTAAATCATTCAGTGAAGATCCGACACTCAGGAATCGAATGAATATGTGGACACTTTAATCTTCCATATAAACATGCTTTATTAATAGTACAGTACGCAGCATCGTATTTTATTTAGTTGTAATATAAGTAGTAATTATAAAGACAATAGTATAAATTAAATCACTTCAGCCGAATGTGGAAGAGTGCAGATTAAAAGAAAAAAATACACTCATAGACACGTGGGTCTACCTAGACACGTTAGGTCTAATAAAACTGGCATGGCTAAAAAAATCTTCATTATGGGTGACTTTATTTTTCGTTATTGTTTTTGGTGTTGTCCATAAAATTCATCTTAGCCCTATTGTTACACTTATTCATTACATAGTTATGCACTACATTAATATAATGTATTATTTTCATTTTTTAAGAGAACGCGCTTTGTTGTTTTTGGACAGCTTACTTACCGATAGCGTTTATCGTCAACTGGTAGGAAATCCATTAAAAGCATGTAGTCAGCCATGGGGTCCATCCCAAATATTTTCACTTGGAAAGTAGGAAACATTCGTCTGGAAAGTATACACCACTTTGTTAGAATTATTTTTCTTTTAAAAGAACAATAAGGGTATTCTAATTGCTGGTTAAATTTAGAAAATCAGTAATATGGATAGACACACCTACTATCTTTTTCATTTATTTCATCTCTAAGGACATTTAAAATAAATTTTCAAAACTTTGTAAAACGTGCAAACAAATGTGGATTTTTATTTAGCCAAAAAAGCTGTGGGACGGAAGTATGTATCTATATTCTGTATCTATATTATGTATCGATATATTGTAATATTTAATTTCGACTTGGTATTTGAATAAACCAATACCTGACTTATATATTTAAAAAATGTATAAAAATATATATATTTTTTGTTTTCTTTGAATCGAATAAAAATCGTTTTTTAGCATGTTTTAACATGGTTTATTAGATATTTGATGTCGCGCTATTTCTTTCCCCTTTTGTATCTTACACTCTCCCACCCTTTCCTTCCCTCTAGCAACAAACGTGGTCTATAGGTTTTTCCATCTGCTGTTTGGGAGTGAAAGTGATCCTCCAGCTCGTCGCTCCATTAACATCAGAGGGTATTCAGAGGTGCAGTTGTGCTCAGGTGAGGCTAAAGTAGCTCTGAAAGTGCTTTCTCGAGGATCTGATGTTGAGAAAGTTTTTTGAGTGACTGATTACCCTACACACACTGAACAAGCATGCAGAATAATCCCACTGCAACGCTAATAAAACGTCTCTCTCTCTCTGTGCTTCTTGGCATTTCCCACATGTAAAATAAAGAGCTATAGTGCAAATTCTGTAAATGTAGCAGGTAATTATCATACAGTATAGCCAGAATCAGAGCTGGCTTGAAAAGAAGAGTTTCTATGTCTAAATAAATTTGATATAAATTCATCCATGGCTACGGGCTATGTTTATCTGTGAACTGAGGCTCGTTCTATCATATTTTATATATTACTGTCCTGACCTGTCTCCTGGTCAATGGAATGTAATACCCAATGCAATAATTAGTGTAATTCACAATATGCTTGTTTTTTTTTTAACGATAAAGTCCCGTGAGTAACAGTATATCTATCATCATAATCATCATTATCATAAATGGTAAATCATTCCATATACTTTATAACATGTAGTTTTCGTTTTAAATATCAAGATTAAATAGCAAATAGTAAAAATTATTTTAATTATTTGATAAACAGTTTTAAATCCTAAAGGCAAAAATAGAATTAAAATAATAAGCATTTTGCAGTTATCACATATTACTAACATGAATAATCATGATATATTTGATGCAGCATATTTTTCCCTGACTCAGAAAACAGTCAGTTTCACATTATATGTTGAAACGCCTAATTGTTAAAAATGTATTTGCTTTACACTTATTTTTAGTGCAATTAAAACATATCAATCCTCTTTTTCCCACTCGGAGTAAGCTCTTATTTCTTAGGATACAAATTTTTAGTTTGTGAGCACACTGTTTTGTTTACGAAATCTTTCCTTTC
>JAOTRS010000028.1:1887561-1899365 GCA_028565755.1 Dinotopterus cunningtoni | reverse complement strand
AAATTGATATGATTTTTATTACCTTAAAACCTGTAAGAAATATAGCTGCTTGAGACAAATCAGACTGTAAACATCAAAAATTTGAAGTGCCCAAAAAACAAATTGAATCTACCTACAGTTTACCTTTGATTCAAAGCTCTAGTTTTTCTTAAAAAAATATTTAATTTTACTTCAGCCTGAGATAGTTTGCTATCAACGATGATAGATTAGCTTCCACTTTGCTTAGTTATTACCTAGCTAGAAAGCATTAAACAAAAAGGCGAGTTTAGAAAGAAGATAACAAGCTAGCTAAAAGGTCAATCTAACTCCATCACGTGGCAAAACAAATATCCCTAATAAAGGCAACCACCAATTTACACCTCAACACGTAGGTACTGTAGGTCTATCTAATGCTAACAATCAAAGTAGCTAACTAGGATTTACAGTTCATTAGCTAAATAGATAAATGTTTGTTTTTATGACTGAAGCTCGATAAAACAATGCCGCTGTTTACTTACTCAACCATGCAATATGTTGTAGGATGTTGCAATCATAGAGAAAGTGTGTAATCGTTGATATGGTGACAGTGTTTTTAAGGAGTTGTTAGTTTAACATTTATAGAAGGAATCTCCAGTGTCAGAGGTAATAGTAATATAATATTATTTATTAATAAAAAGTATGACTTGGCATTTTTTAGTATATTTGATATTGTAAAAGCAAATTTCTGGGGACTTGATATGCACAGAAAAACATGAAAAAAGTGTTTAACTTAGACACTGTTGTGTTGGTAGTTGGTGTGATGAAATGGAGGAGATCGAGATCTGTATGAGCTTCTTGAATCCTTTTGGATTAAAAAAATATCTCTGTCAATAGATGTGTTTTATTTTGTCCAAATTTACTGATATAAATTTCACACATAAGATTTGAGTTCGCTCGTCACTTCCTAGCCATGAATCGAACGTATTTGTTCATTTTTTAATGGGTGACACTGTCTGTGTGTGTGTGTGTGTGTGTGTGTGTGTGTGCGTGTGTGTGTGTGTGGACAGACAGACTGCTCCATGTGTATTTATGTGTGTTTGTGTTGATATTTTTCTGCACGTTTTCCAAAAAGCTTCAGCTCCCCTATGTGGCTTGCCAGGGTAACACTGGCGGGAAGGCAAGGTCGATGATAACGAAACAAGCCAGAAATTATTATTTTACACTCAAAATATGTTTGACTGAAAGAAAAACATTGAACATCATGTTCAATTTAGGGTACACCCTGGACAGGGTGCCAATCCATTACAGGACACACACTCAGATCCTCATTTAAACACTACGGGCAATTTAAGAGCACCAATTAGCCTAATCTGCATGTTTTTGGACTGTGGGAGCAAACCTGAGTACCTGGAGGAAACCCATCAAGCACGGGGAGAACATGCAAACTCCATGCACACAGACCCTGAGGCAGGAATCGTACCCAGACCCTGGAGGTGCAAGCCGACACTGCTTACCACTACACCACCATGCAACTGTTAGTAGGGAACATGGTTGTATTTTTGGCAATGCATCTTTCTGCACACTGTTTCCTTTTTCTCCTTCATTTATTCAGAGTTTATTTATTTAGGTGGAATCTCGGCAATTTGGCTGCACAGGTTAGACATCATTTAAAGTTGGAAAAAAAAAAGACATAGTGCTCTGTTGGAAAATTTCCACTTCTACTTTTTTTAAAATGACTAATAACGAACAAATTAGCATGAGAATCACCAAACACATCACAGAATATTTAATCTGAACATATTTAATGTGGTCCAGGTTTCAGGTTGGAGGTCCATACTGTATTTGGATGCATGTTTTGAGAAATGTTCTACATGGAACCTTTAAAGGTTCTCAATTAAGACTAACCTCAAGAATCCTAAGTTGAGAGTTTTCGTGTGTCATGTTTCTCTTCAGATAATCATGCTGCTTTGTTGCAAGCTGGTTGCGTTACTATTCTGGGTAACACTCTTGTCAGATGTGGAGGATTTCCTGAGCGTGACTGGCAACCCCCATGAGTATCGGCATACATAAGAAATGGAGAACAAACGTGCACTTTACATTTTTAGCTGTTTGCTCTCAGCCCTTTGGTTCAAGGTTGTGTTTATGGTGCGTTATGGGGCGGTGAGCATCAGAGAGCGGCCGTCAGTCCGGTGCTGTATCGGGTGTCCCATCACACACTCTCTCCGCTCTTCAACTTTCACACACACCTTAGATGTCATGACGACCTGGGTGGCAGAGTGGTTAGCGTGAACTTCCATAAAAAACCTCTCTCTCCCTCTACACACACACACACACACACACACACACACGCAGACCAACTCTCAATGCTAAACTACACTCTGCCAAGATACACAGTCTTTCAATGCCTTAAAAATATATGATCAAATGAAGACACACACACACACACACACGCACACACTGGTCACTACTTTGAAGCCGTTTCACACAATGTTTGCTGATGCAAATTAGCCAGCGCTCAGTGGTGTGTCTGCAGATTATCCAGCTCACAGAAGAATGTGTGTCGTGTTGTGTTTTCTGTCTTCTTCTCTAATTCCTTCCTTCAAAACCAACAGTGTGTTCATCATCAAAACCAAGACTTATACTTGCTCCTTGAAACCAAAATGTGTACAATTAAGATTAACATTAAGATTAATTAACAATAAGACTAATAGCATTGACTCAAAAATGAATTATTTGCTTTTTTCACATCACAACTGTTCACTTTAAGGCCAGCTCACTTTAAAGTCAATTTCTTTCTTTCTTTCTGGTTGTCATCTTTCTGACTCATAAACTAGATGGTAAGATGTTCACATCTGTAACTACGATAGGCATTCAAGTCAAACCGGGACTTTTGATTGTGCAAAATAACAGAACAGATCTGAGAGTAAAAACTCCCCTTATTTCTCTATATAATCCCCTCCTACATGAATGCTCTTATCCAAGCGTTTCACTAGTGCTTGGATACCATCAAGGTAGTTTGAAGGTTCTTCCCGTCTAAAACCCAGGCCTCCCAGGAACTCTTTTAATGGCCCAAACATGTGGAAATGTCTTGGAGCGAGATCAGGACTGTACAGGGAATGTGGCAATAACTCCCAGGCAAGTTCCTGTAATGTGGAAGTGGTGTTGGTGAATGAGTGTGTGTACAGTTCACACAGACAGATACACCTCCGCAAAATGGTTCTTTGGGAACCCGGCCTTTCGCATGACAGGCGGGAAACCTACCACTGAGCCACCAATGCCGTTGAAGTCTTCTGTAAACATCAATAGCTTTTACACCTTCATATACCAGAAATTTCATCACAAGTCCTGGTTTGATTTGAATGCTTCTCATATAAGCATGAATAGTAAATGGACTATAATAATAATAATAATAATTAAAAAAAAAAAACAGATTTCAGTATATACAGTATTGCAAAAATATTTGCAAATGTTTCTAAAAACATCTTTTAATTTATTATAAAAATGTAAAAAAAAAGAAAAAAATCCAATCAACTTTAGATGTGATGATTTGCTTTTAGAACACTATCAGTTCTATGTTTTTAAGGAATTAAACATGATGGGGTGGAAAATAACCAGTAACCATATTTTACCAATTTTTAACATTTTTTGAAATTATTATTATGTCATAAAATAACATAAAAGGTCTACTGTTTTTTTTTTTTTTTTTATGTTTTAGCATTATAGCAGCTAAGGAAGGGCATCCGGCGTAAAACCTGTGCCAAGGTATCATGCATATCGGATGGCCTGCTGCGGCGACCCCTCAACAGGAGCAGCTGAAAGACTACAACATTTACAACATTTAGTCGTTTCTTCTATTGAAGATAAAATAAAAATATTCTCAATTGTTACCCATAAAAACATAAAGCGTAACCTAGTTTGTTCTGAAGATGTTGCAATATTTGTAGCCTGTAAGAACCCACAGTGACACTGCAGTTAAAAAACATTTAAAAGATCTGGAAAGTTTCTTATTCAGCTTTATCCTTGACTGTAACTCATCCTGGTGCAGTCATGTGACAATGTGTAAATGTGTGTATTCATGGCATAATTTTCAAAATGGTGCTGTGCCCGGAGCTCATGTGTCACAACTAGCTAATGTTAACCAGTTTGTTTTTGTTACTGAAAGCAATTTTCATCGTATTTAACTATGTTAAATGATTCAAAGGCTGTTACAAAGCACTAACACTGGAGACTCCTTCCAGGGATATTATAAAAGTATTTATTCATGAATTAAGGTTGACTAGACTCCTAATAGGTTCTCCTAGAAACCCTTTCTTTTAAGAAAACACTTTGATTTCATTAAGTATTGTACATTTATCCTTTCTTCCTTTACACCGCGGGTCGGGGCTCGGCGTGTGTGAGGCATCGTGTTGCCTCAGATTTTAGCTCTTTGATTCGGCGGCTTTGGAGATTATTCCTGTTTCTCAGAGCGGAAGACAAACGGACCTCCCCGGGTGTATACGGGAAAGCTGTCTGCGTGTGTGTGTGTGCATATGTGTGTGTGTGTGCCCAACCCATACCAGCTGTGTGCGCGGCATCGACATATGGCCCCCTGTGTTCAGTGTTATGAGCGTTCATGCGTGTTTGTGTGACCGAGTACAACACATGAAGTAATGAAAGTTTATTTATAGAGAGCAGCAGAGACGAGGGATTAAGCACATGACCATCCTCACGTGCACCTTGGAGCTTCGACCTCATGTTATGAGCGCAATACGAGCGCTCAGTATGTGTTCCGAGTCACATTATACAGCAATCAGGATCAGAGCAGAGACTGACCAGTATATGTTTTATACCATGGTGTTGAACTTGGTTGAAATTGGTTTCCATAAACATTAACAGTAGTAATTTTCGATATAGTGATGTTTTACTTGATAAGACATTTATGTAACATGAAACATTTATGATCTGCGGTTTCTCAGTTACATGACAAGAAAAAAAGCGAGGCTGATGAGGGGACACCTGTTGAGTAGTAACACCTCATTTTCACGTCAGAGGAAACGAGCAGCTGGAGCAGAGCAGAATCGAAGTGCTACAGTTCGTACAGTAATTACTGCCATTTTGACATGACATGAACCTGTTATTAAAGTTATCGGTCAGAATTTTAATTAGAAGGTTACAACTTGAACACAAGGGTTCCTGCTTCCAACAGGATTAATGGAAAAGCTGTGAACGCTATCGACTGTAAAAGCCGACTTTACTTTGGAAGGTTTCTTGGAATTTTCTGCAAAGACAAAAAATTGTTTGGTTGCGACTTGACTTCAGGGGAATGAGAACACAGAATTTAAAGATTCTGAGCCAAGACAAGCAGCAAAGCTGTTGATAAGAACACATTACAGGACAACCAACACCAAATTCACTGGAGAACTACAAATATGCTAGCAGTAATGGCAAAAGCATAGATGTTACACACTGGCAGACAGACAAAATGTCTTTTAATCATTATTCCCTCTGGAATGCTTGCGTTTTTTGCATTCAAACAGTGTTCTGCGAAAATATCAGGAGGAGGAACGATAGCATCATAATGCACAAGCCTGGGTTTCTCACTCACACACACCGGTTTAACCCACACACTACGGGCAATTTGGGAACTCCAATTAGCTTAATCTGCAGGTCTTTGGACTTTGGGAGGAAACCAGAGTACTGGGAGGAAACCCACCTAGCACAGTGAGAACATGCAAACTCCATGCACACAGAGACGGGAACCTGGCCGGGAATCAAACCCGGACCCTGGAGGTGCAAGGCGACAGTGCTAATCACTACACTTGGTGTTTAAGAAGGGTAAAATTTTTGCCCTACATCAAGCAAACATTATTGGAGTTGGGTTAGGAACCATCCAAGATATTATTAAAACCTGGAAGGATAGTGCTGAACTGTTGAATGGGAAGATGAAAGAGTGAAACGTTTGGTGAAGCTGCATGATAGAAATAGACAGTGGAAACCAGAGTTATGTTTAAAAGTAAAAGTAAGAGAATTTCCATACACACGATTTGAGATTGAGTCTATTCTAGAGCGATGGGCGTGTCAGGGTAAGAAGGGAAGCGAATGATACGATCATGCATAGTGTTTCCTGTACAAGTCTCTGGAGACAGTGTTATGATCTGGGGTTGTTTCAGTTGCTCAGGTCTAGACTCAGCAACGTTATGTGGCATCAAAATGAAGTCAGCTGATGACCTGAATGTACTGAATGACCAGGTTATCACATCTATTGAGTTTTTCTATTTCTGATAGACCAGCTATATTCCAGAAAATTGTGATAGTGTGGTTCTGAATTGACCACCAAGAAATATAAGAGTGTTCAGTCTATTCTTTTTTCTTTTTTTGGACAGGGAGTGTACAGTTCAACTAACCTAGTTAAAACTATTTTAAACACAAAAGCACAAAAACGCTGGCTAGGAGAGAAAACTGATGAGAAGGAAAAAACAACAGCTCATGTTTCAGTATGTTAATATGTTAGTTGTTGTTGGCGATTAGCTGCTATCAGTTGAAGGACATGATGAACACAATCTCCACCCTACTGTATGGAAACTAACAGCTGTACCCGGCTAATGCACTTTATTTATTATTCGTTCAAACTCAAGCACTGACCCCCTGCCTTCCCTGTTCACGACCCCTACTGTGAATAAATAAAGGTTCTTTAATAATCTATCAGGGCATGATGTGGTACAGTAGAGGACGGCAGAACCTCGGAGGGTTGGAGGGGCAGGAAGAGGGAGATGTTGACCCAGAGTGGTAGGGGGGCACTCTGAGGAGGAAACTACCCCTGAGGGGGTGTATGGATGGATGGATAGATGAGAGAGGTGAAAGTAGGAAAGGGCTTCGCAGATTGATGACTTTGTGAGAGGGTCAGGGACAGAACATGTGCCGTGTGTTTGTAGGAACTGTTAGGATTGAAAGGGAAGGGTGAAAAACAAACTGAGCTTTGAGGTGATTTCAGGTTGTCTTGAAACTAGCATGTTTTTTTAAGACAAAGAAGAAATCTACATATCAGTCAAATATGTCATGGAACATTTCCTATAGCTCTGTTTTCCCAGTTTAAATAGGGTCCTAGCTAGTTAAAATTTATATATAACGTTAGGGAGCTGGTAGTTAGCTACTAACTTAATTTTTTCTCTCTCACCTAGCTAGACTGTTTTGATAGCGATGAAATTTCTCATGCTCATACAAGTTTTATGTGTATGGTGATTTACTTTGAGGAAGAACTGTTGTTCCAAGCAATTGTTTTCTTTTTCCATCCAGACTGCTGTAATTTAATGTTTTTCTGTTTATTAGCATCACAATGTCGACTAGCCTTAATTTAGCGTATATATATTCTTACTTAAAAAAAAAAAAACACTTATGATAAAAGTGATCTTTTTAGACAAACTTGCTGTTGATTGTTTCTTAGTGTCAGCCAAGGTGTGTGTGTGTGTGTGTGTATGTGTGTGTGTGTGTGTGTATATGCTAAGCAGCCCAAAGGGATACATTCCTTCTCTATACTGTAACTCAGTATTTATCCTGTTCCATTTTTCCATATTTGTGTATATTTATAGAGAAAGACAAACATGGACGTAACTTTGGGTTCAACCCTGGGTGGTTCAGATCTCCACCAATGTAGGGGGTGTCTGAGGACAAATCGAGAACCCAGGAGATGATTTTTCTTTCTTTCTTTCTTTCTTTCTTTCTTTCTTTATTTATGGTAATAGCCTGTTTTACATTCATTTTCAGTGCAAGAGACATTCCAAAAGTTATGGTAGGTCCCAGCGTTCAATCCCCAGCACCATCAAGTTGCTGTTGTTGTTCGGTTCCCGTGTCGGGTCTGTGTGCATGGAGTTTGCCTGTTCTCCCCGTGCTTGGTGGGTTTTCTCCGGGTCATCCGGGTTTCTTTCAACAGTCCAAAAACATGCAGAATTGGTGTTCCCGAATTGCCTGTGGTGTGTGAATGAGTGTTTGAATGTTACCGGGCATGCTACCACGGTCGTACAAATGGGAATAAATACAATGGTCACCATGGCCTCCACGGCCCCTCGTTGATCCTGTGCATTCCACAAGGCAGACGAGAAACCCACGCTTAAGACACAAATGCCCCTTAATCAGAACTAAAGGTACACGCTTCAAATTATACTTTAATTTGACACTGTCTGTCCCTATCTTTGTAAAACTATTAAGGCATTCCTCTGTGGAACAACTCTAGAATGACTTCTAAAGGTTATGAAAATGTCTTAGAAGGTGGATTAGTATTTTTATACGAATAAAAATTTAATTTAAATTAGGTGATCTTCAGCTGACCATGAACCTGTCTATGCAGAACATTAAAGGATTCTCCAACTGAAGGTATACTATTTGTCCATCTGAAATAATCTTTAGATGGATCAATATAGAACCGTATTCCTGACTGTGTAGAATTGTTAAATCTAAACGGATCCCACAGAAGAACCAATGAATCCGCGAGGTTTTCGAAGTGGATGTCTCTTCTTCTAAGATCATCTTGGTTCCCTAAAGGTGTACTCTTGAAGGAACTATATGAGGAAAATATAGCATGACAGTGACGGGGAATGTTTAGTGCTATTTTTAATGTGTGTGTGTGTGTGTGTGTGTGTGTGTGTGTGTGTGCATATGTGTGTTAATTAGGAGTGCTCCCTCTACTGGTGGTCATGTTTTCTGTGGAACCCCTCAGTACTCCTCGGGGTCATATCACTCTTCTCCCAGTCGAGGAGTCAGTGGGTGGTCGTCCTGTCTCTCTCTCTCTCTCTCTATCTCGTTCTCTCTCTCTCTCTCTCTCTCTCTCTCTCTTGTTCTCTCTCTCTCAGCTGCGGGTCTGTATACATGCTGTAAGGTATAATTCCTATAAAAGGGTTCTGCCGTGTGAGTGTGTGTGTGTGTGAGAGAGAGAGAGAGAGAAAGAGAGAGAGAAAGATGGGGGCTTTTTGGTGCCTGTGGCATTTGGTCAACCCTCCTGTGTAATGCACTTCCTCTTCCTCACTTACACATTCCTGTAGTCCATAACACACTCACACACACTCACACTACTGATGCTGTGTCACTATACATCTCTCTCTCTCAACTATGGGTCTGTACACTTTACATGCTATAAGGTATAACTCCTATGAAAGGGTTCTGCCATGTGTGTGTGTGTGTGTGTGTGTGTGTTGGCTCTTGGTGCCTGTGGTGTTTGGTCAACCCTGCTGTGTAATGTGCTCCTCTTCTTCACTTACACATTCCTGTAGTCCATAACACACTCACCAACACACACACACACACACACACACACACACACACACACACACTGCTTTTTCTACTAATGGTAGAACCATCACAACACATCTCTCTCTCTCTCTCTCTCTCTGCTTCGGCTGATTTATTCTCGCTCGTGTTTTCTCAGGCCCACATGGTCCTGGAGTTTGCACTAGAGCAGCTCAAGCAGAACCGATGTCGTTCAAACCCCAGTTAAATAAATGACCCTGTAAATTTCCCTCAATAATGAGAGAGGCAGTGATGAGGAATGTGTCTGTGTGTGTATATGTGTGTGTGTGTATATGTGTATGTTTAAAAGAGATGGAGAGAATGCAGTGGTCAGCTTTAGCCTAGTGACTTTCTGCCGATCTCTCTCTCTCTCTCTCTCTCTCTCTTTGTGGTGAATGGGACCTTAGGGAGGCGTTAGCGCAGCCCACCCAGACTTGGTGCTCACTGGGAGCCACTAATCTTTAGCACCGTAGGAGAAACGCCATTTTCTGAAGTCCATATTGATAACTTTTGCATTCTAGTTTAGCGTTCTGTTTCTTTAATGCTTCCAGGCTCAGGTGTTTTTATATATTTCACCAACACAAAGCTGGTGATTGCTCCAGAAACAATATATATTTATAATTCATTCATTTTATTCATCTTCTTATCCTGTGTACAGGGTTGCGGGGGGACCTGGAGCCTGAGGCAAGTATTCATATATACAGTATATTTATAAAAGATGAATAAAATGAATGTATAGAAGATGAATAAAATGAATTATATATTATATATATTGCCAAAAGTATTCTCTCACCTGCTTTCAGGCATATAAACGTGAGTAACTTGAGTAACATTCTATTCTTAATCCATAGGGTTTAATATGATGTTAGCCCTTTTTGGCTTAAACTCAACTCTTCAACTCTTCTGGGACGGCTTTTCACAAGGTTTAGGAGTGTGTTCATGAAATTTTTTACCATTCTTCCAGAAGCGCATTTGCACCTTGGGGTCTGTGTGCATGGAGTTTGCATGTTCTCCCCGTGCTTGGTGGGTACTCTGGTTTCCTCCCACAGTGTAAATGTTGACCTTGGTCGTAAAAATGAGAATAAATACAATGGTCACCACTGGCCTCCATGTTCCCTATTTGGACTACAGAGTGTCCTAGATGGATGAATGGATATATTTGTATTTTCCCTGAATGTGATGAATGTCACATCGTTGCTTTATGACATAATCCAGGTGTTCGTAAATAATCATTGATGTACAAGCAATAAATTCAGTCTGATGTCCAAACCTGCATTTTTGTTGCCTGGAAAGTAATGAGGCTAAAAAGTGGCAGACAAAAGGAAAGGTAAAAGTTTATGAATTTCTGGTGATGTATAGTGACTGTTGAATGTATAATGTATAAAATGTATGCAAATTGTTGTGAAATAATTCTTGGCAAATTGTGAAATAAGCTCTTTGAACCACACAAATTAATGTATTAATTAACCCTTACTTTCATAGCTATATCCAGTATCTCCAGTGGACTTTCATTGGCTTCCTGTCGAGTGCAGTGTGTGTAATCTGATTTACTGCTGCTGCTGTGATCTGCTACAGTTTCAGCGTGGAATCGAGGAGCGCTTCTCGACTCCGCTGTGAAATAGTACCACATCCAGATGTCGTTCCTTTTTTTTCTTTTCTGGGGAACGACGCTGTGTGACGGCTGGGTCTAGTCTAAGGATTCTTACATGCTCCATACATGCTGCCTAGACCGATCAGCAGCAGCAGCAACAAATCATAACCGCTCCTCAGGATGGTGTCAGAAAGAATCCCTAAGAATTATACAGAGTGAGGCAGATTTTACAGATGTGAGGTCATGATACAAAAAAAAGCCATGGTGTCAAACCACAGCACAAACTGTAAAAACATCACCACTGTCAGTCAGGCGAGAGTGTGTGGGTTAATATTGTAGGAGAGGTGGATTTGTGAAGGAACAATATCCATGAAATCTATGTGCTCTGGAAAGGTTTAAATGTTCAAGTTTAGGATGAGAGTTAGAGTTTACAATTAAAAACTTTTTAATTATTCATGTAACATAATAAAATTAAGGCAATTAAGTCTTTGCTGAAGCTAAACTCAGATTCCTTTTTTTTTGCCTAACAGGAGTGGAACCTTATGTGGTTTTCTGGTGGTGAAGCCGATCCACCTAAAAGTTACATATTGTATGTTCTGTGATGCTTTTCTCCTCAGCAGAAGAAAAGCTTGACTTACCATACATTTATGTTGCCTTAAACTACTTCCATATACAATATTGCCACTTGCAGGATGGTTATTTATTTATTTATTTATTTATTTATTGCATTGTTTCATGTAAAAATGTTGTTTTGAAAATTCTATTCAATCGGCAGATTATGAAATACTCAGACCAACCTATTTGGCACTAACATCTATGCCACAGTCAAAAACACTGAGTTCAAACAAGAAATAGATAAACAGATAGATAGATGCTGTAGATGTTGTTATATCTGTTTTTTACAATGTGCTAGATATTTTAAAGAAAAATACAGTACTGTGCAAAAGTCATAGGCACATGCAAATAACTACAGCAAAGCAAGGATATATTTAAAAGAAAC
>JAOTRS010000028.1:1865231-1876367 GCA_028565755.1 Dinotopterus cunningtoni | reverse complement strand
TCATTCAGTATATTTAAATAGCAGTGAAGATGAAAACTGTTTTTATTTGATGTGTTGAAAAACTTTTTTGACAACTTTGTACATGATACGGTATACAGTATAGGTTAGTGGTCTTTTGAAAAGATTCATAAAATTTTAATTTTATAAAACCTTTATTAAATAAATGAGTGTAGATCTTTTGATGCTGAAAGTAAACACAGTTTGACTGGAAAGAAACATAATTTAAAAACAGTCACTACCTTTAGCACTTTTTTAACAACATTTGATGACTTAAAAAAATTAAAACTTAAAATAAATCAGACTCAGTGTAATCCTAATTCCTCCTGATGACATTCTGCTTCACTGGATGGGCAGAATCGAGTCCGCGGTGTCTGTCCAAGCTGTCCAAACACAGCACACCTGATCAATCCGGGAGGATTACGAGACTTTGAACGTAGGATGAGCGCACATGTATGGCCTTTGACATGAAGATCCTCCGAAGATGCAGTAAATCCACAGAGATTCAGTCAGAAAGAAGATGAGAAAGACGCTTTCTCCATTTGGGAAGACCAGCTCTTGTAGGATTGTCTAAAACACTCTTCATATGGTGCTGTAGTATAGTTGTGTAATAAGTCAGCTTCACTGTTTAAGCGGTTAAATCATTAGGCTGCTGTTGCGCGACAACTAAGAAAACGCGTACACTACTGTAGCACACCACCATCGGTGATGTTAACATTTCTCCTACATAGGTTGGTTATTTACTATTGTTGGGGTTTTACTGAAATTATGCTGTCATTGTTGTCATATTTGTGGTATTTTTTGTGGTAAAATGTGCTCTCTCTCTCTCTCTTCCTCTCTCTTATCTAAACAAACTCTGTAGCGTTAAGTAAGACGTTCTCTTGTGTGCTAAAATATGATTCTGTTAAACACACGTTGATGATTGCGAGCCAAATCTCTGTGACAGAGTGTATCAGCCGTTTTCACTGGCATTGATAAATATGTTTCATCTGTCTCCATAAGACATTCCCATGCTCTCTATTCTCAACAATTCATTCCTTCTCTCTCTCTCTCTCTCTCTCTCTCTCGTGCATGCTTTTCTCTCAGTGCAGTCGATGTGTTTATTGAAACTCCCTGAACCCCAGCAGTGCTAATCGTTGTCCCAGAGCTCTATTCTCTGTCATTCTCTCTCTCCCCCTCTTTCTCTCTCTGCTGTAGGGAAACAGAAATGCAGAACTCACCCACAGGCATTCCTTTTCGCTCAATAAAATAAGAAAATGGATTCAAGCACTTCATGTCGTGCTGTTACAGGAAAATAATCAACAGCAGGGTGGTGAAATGAAGCAGTTACTACTGTTACCACTCAAAACAGTTTATTCCTCCTGTACTGCAGTAGTGCGCCAACGATTATAATTTTTCAATGGTAATTTAATCTAATGCTCTGTCTTTAAGTTTAAAGATTTGCTCCCATTGTAGCTCTATACCTGCCTGTCTGTCTAACTTGACAAGAGGACTAAAATGCAGCTCGTCATGTTTCCAAGGATCTGCAATGGTTACAGCTTCATCTCTAACACTGGAGACTCCTTCCATTAATGTTAAATAAACATTACTTGATGAATATTTCTTAATTCTATATTGCAAAACTAGAATGCAAAACTAGAAATGCAAATTCAAAACAAAGAATGAAAAACTATAACGCAAACCTATAAATGCAAATGTAAAACAAGAAATGTGAATGCAAAAAATGTAAATAATGAAAAAAATTCTTTGGTTTACTCATACTAACACTCTTCCTCTGTTATTGAGTGCTGCCTGTTGCAGCAAATGAATCCACACCTTTCGACCAATCAGATTTGAGAATTTAATGAATGATAGTATATTGTTTTCACCAACTATTTGCTGATATTCTAGATTTTAAATGCTACATGACTTTCCCTTACAGTAAGCAAAGTTGTCGTCTAGTAAGAATCTAAGCTTCTAGCATTACACAACGAAAGCAAACTTCCTACAGGATTACTGGTGACAAATCTACCTGTAGTGTACTCAACTAATCTGCAAACGCCGCCTCATTTATCATTTAGAAGTATTAGAATTCCAGTCATGCATCTCGAACACTGAACCAACACATGAGTCATGGCTGTTCTGTTCATGATTCCAAATGAAACCGTGACAAAGATTCAATGCACATCACAGTGCGCCAACATTAACGCATTGTCCGCATACTGTTAAAGCACTGTAGAGCGAAACAGTACAGAAAGATAACGTAAGTGGATTCAAATCTGCCATTGTAGAATAAAACAGAATAAAGCGATTCTTTTTACTTGGCCGATTCATTTTGAGGAGTCGTGAAATTCTGATTCTGTAATATCATTTGCATGACTTGATAATTTGCACGACTATTGATTTTTTTTTAAATCAACTTTTGTTTATAACAGATATAAAAAGAAATAATTTCTAGCTTGCGCTTATGGAAATGTTCATTAAACGGTGAGAAGACAAATATTTTCTATATTTTATCATTCTTTACGAATCATTCTGATGTTTTTTTTATGCTTTAGGAAGTCTCCCTAATTGTTCAATAATATAATTCATGAAAACGAGCTGTTTAAATGAATCACTGTAATGATTTGTTTGAAAAAGATTCATTTGATTCAAACGATTTGTTTGTGAACTTTATGCATAAATATGTTGGCCGAATGAAGAAATCTTTGTGTGCATGTAATCAAAGGTGTGTGTGTGTGTGTGTGTGTGTGTGTGTGTATGTGTGTGAAAGAGAGAGGCTAAGCTAGAACAACTCTTCTCGGCTCCGTTCCAAACTGGAGCAGCAAGTGAATAATGTACGGCCCTCTGGCCTCTTTCTACTGCAAGCCAGCGATATGAAAGCAATACAGTCGGAAAGGATTACACGTTGCCTCGGAACGTTCCAGCTTCTTGTCAACTTGTAAAAAGTGAGTTCGTAAGGAGGGAGGAGGGACGGGTAATTGTAAGGGAAAAGCGAGGAAAGGACGCCTGCAGGAAGGAAAGTGGATGGAGCAGGAGTGCTATTTTATACAGATGACAAATTGCAGGTATCTTCTTTTCGACTAGATCTGAATCCGCTGCCTGACGTCGAGCCAAATCCTAGACAGAAACACACACACACTTTGTGTTTTCCCTCCAGAAATGACGCCCACTTTTATGTTTTTCCGGTCCCATGTGACTCCGAGACCCACCAGAGATCTTGGTGATAAATGATCTCCCTCTTTTGCAAACATTTACCAAAAATAACACCGTTTTGTAACATTCCAGCGCATGAATCGAATAAATCATTCCATTTCTACCAGTTACCACATGAGCCTTGGGTTCTTGGTGTTTACCGTAGCCTTGGTTACACAAATGTGTACGCGATGACATCACTAAGAGCCAAGCAGAGCTCCCACATTCATCACGACTTGGATTGTAATCCGCTGAGCCGTCGCTGTCGTGGCTAAATTTCCTCATAACGTTTCTTTTCCTTCTTTTTCTCATGAACGCAGCTGTGAATCTCGGTTGGAAGCGGGATGCTCAGTTTGGGGCTGCGTGGTAACAAACGCCTGGTTCCTGTGATCCTGGGAAAGGTAATCGCTCGATCTACACAAGGTTCAGCTTTATCGTCATAAACTCCAGAATGCAGCGTCTTTACTTTAAGTTTATGATGAAGAGTAATAATGTGTAAAATGGGATTATTGGACAGAGGAATAAAACACTGCAGGACATGTTAATATATATAAAAAAATGTGATATGATATTAGTGGTAGTAAGCATGTACAGTGATTTTGAAGAGTGTTAGATTAAAAAAATCACTGCACTTAAAACCTGTGTCTGGATATGAAATATGTACATGTAATTAAATTGGGCTCAGTTTTGCAAACCGAGAATCATGAACGCAGAACAAGAAGCATGACCATAAAACTAGAAATGTAAATGCAAAACAAACAACATAAATGCAAAACTAGAAATTCAAACAACAAACATGAGCACAAAACAAGAAATGCGAATGCAACACAAGAAACATGAATGAAAAACTATAAACACGAATGCAAAACAAGGAACTCAAATGCAAAACAAAAAACTCAAGTCTGGGATGCGTGTGGTGACTGGGGACTGTTCCACTTTTCCGCGAAGATGGGCCTGGGCTCGGCTGATGCAGACAGCTGTTCTCTGAGGACTCGTGACTGCAGTTGCTCGATAGTTCAGGACTGGAGTTTCCTACAGTCTACCTGAGCCTCCAATAACAAACGGCAAAACAAAAAACGTGAATGCAAAACAAGGAACTCAAACAACAAACACGAGCACAAAACAAGAAATGCAAGTGCAACACAAGAAACTCAAATGCAAAACAAAAAACTCAAACAACAAACAAATGCTAAATTAGAAATGCGAATGCAAAACAAGAAACGTGAATGAAAAACTATAAATGCAAATGTGAAACAAGAAATGCAAATGCAAAAAAGTGTAAATAAAAATCCATAAATGCATTATCATAATCTTCAGTTTGTGTTCACAGTTCACTCATTTTGCCTTTCGGAATTCTTGGTTAGCGTTTGTGAAGCTGAGCCTGTTTTTACATGGGGATGGGGCTTAGTGCTTATTGGCCACAGAGCAAGTGTTTGTCATCTGACTGCATCTGGATCAGACGTGACATCGCTGCAGACGGGTGTGTGACAGACAATTAAGTTTCCCCTTCACCACAAGCACAAGCTAGTTGATATCGCGTGTGATATTTTATAGCCTTTTTTTTAAATTTAAAGTATAATGTAATGTATAGAGAGGTTTAAATGCTCAATTGTTAGTCAGATATCTTTCGTTTCTTGGTTTGCGTTTGCATGAAGCTGAACCCAATTCCTGTCGTATCGAGTAAAGTCTACTTGAAGATGATCTAAATTCCTGCTAAGTAAATCTTGAGATTTAACGACTTTTGGGAGATGATCTAATCTGAGTGCATACTTTCTTTCTCTTGTCAATCCCAGCAAAGGTGAATTTTTAGTTCAATCAATAGCCTTAAGTATGTGTAAGACAGCAGATAGTGCTTTTCCTTACAGCGTGTGACACTGCACAAAGCGGGTCTTAGCCGTAGCAGTCACATGACAAGCGAGGACTAGATGGCATGAAAAAATTAGGGACGAATGGCAGAAAATGAGGGTTTGGGGACAGCAGTATAAAGAAAAGGCTGAGTGAGTCATTAATGGGAGCTCATGTGTAACCACACACCTGTCATCCATGTTAGCTGCACAGTGTGTGTATGCACTCAGCATGACAAGAGTTTAACACACACCAACTCACACACCTCCACACTTCCACCCATCTTTTATTTCTCCTTCCAGAGAAAATAGAAAGGTTGTGTCATGTTTTACTTTATCTCTCCATCGCTCTAACTGATAAAGATCGGCCGAAAGTGAAGTGTGAATTCTCGGAGGCGTTTCTTTTTGTAAGCGAGCTCAGAGATTAGCGTATCGCGCGATTTAATTCCAAACTAGGCTCGGTAACACGTGGGCGTAGCCCCAAGGCTGCGGTCAGGCTGAACCTCGCACACAGGGGGCGTTAATTTGTTGGCCCAGGAAACATTAGAGTGAAAGTGTGTTTGGACAGAGAGATGGATAATTACGGAGACAGCCACAGGAGAGAGAGAGAGAGAAAGAGAGAGAGAGAGAGAAAGAGAGAGAGAGGCGATGCAGTGCAGTGAGTTACCGAAAAGAAAAAAACAAACAGCGTGTTGGTGTGTTGCAGGAAAATAATCAAAGAAAAGCTTGTGTGAGAACGTGGAGATTATGTTTCTTATATGACACCAACTGTGTGTGTGTGTGTGATATGTTGGGGGATGGGTTGAGGGAAACAGTAGTACATTTAAACACTATGTTCAGGTCTGACTAGAAGATCTCAGATTACAACACACACACACACACACACACACACACACACACACACACACACATTACACTTCCCCAAAAACGCGCAGGTGATTATGTAAATACCAGAGAGTGACATTTCTCTGGCTTCTGGTGTGTCATGTGTCTGAGCAGAGCCATCACGCAGGCACGCCGTCTGACAGGAAAGGCCCATTGTTCTCCCGCCGCGACACCTTTCATAAACGTAAGCCGAGAGGCATCGACTCCGTCGCACACACACACACGCACGTGTGCGTGTGCATAGGTTGTGAGGATTGTGTAAGTCAGTTGTGGAATGAGCGAGGCATGGCAGCTCCTTTCAGATCTGTCGAGCGTGCCAATTAAAACATTCCAGGCCGTAGCCGTCGTGCTCTGGGATGAACCCCCGGCGGGACGATGGCGAGCGCCTGAACCCACGCCGCCGTTCTCCGCCTTCCAGCTCGTCTCCCGTAGCCTTGATGAGCTTCTCGTTTCTTGCTCGTGCTGCGTTCCAGCCGTGGACTGACAGGAATTTCCCCAATCTCTGTGTTCATTAATCATCGCAGCACTTCAGCTCGCCGTGTGACGTAAGATAAACACATAGAGCAGCTTACAGTAGGGCTCTGCGTCGACTCCGCAGTGTGAGGAATAAAACACTATACACTACACTCTACCACTACACACTATATGTTACAAGTTACACTCTACACACTACATGTTACACACAAACTACACACTACATGTTACACAGCACATTCACTTTACTCATTACTCACTACACACTACACGTTACACTATACACATTACACGCTACACACTCCATGTACACAGTACACATTACACAGTACACACTACACACAACACATTACACAATATTCTCTAAACTCTACACACTACACACTACGTTCCACACAATACGCACTACACATTACACACTACACTCTACACACTACACACCATACTGCAGAAGGGGGGGGGCTACGCAAGGGGGCCTACGGAGTGAGTGAGGAGTGACAACAGGTTGAGGCGCAGCCCATCACAGGTGCACACAATGATAGATGCTTTTAAAGTAACTTGAAAGTAACGTAATTAGTAATCTGATTTCTTTTTACATATAAATAATAATCAGTGATGTAATCAAATTACAATTTTAAAGTAGTAATTAGTCATTTGTAGTAGATTACTTTTTTTAAGTAACTCACCAAACACTACACACTACACACTACACATTACACAAACTATGCTCTACATAGTACACACTACGCTTTATACATTACACACTTTGCTCTACATATTAAACTTTAAACACTACGCTCTACACACTACACTCTACACATTACACACTATACTCTACACACTACACTCTACACACTAGACATTACATATTACACTCTTTGCAGTACACTCGAAACACTATGCTCTACACTCTACACGTTACACACTCCACACTACATTCTGCACATTACACACGATGCTCTACACATTGCACGGTACACTCTACATTCTCCAACTATTCTATACACACTACACATTACACACTACACAATTGCCTCTTAATGAGCCCAGAGGCTTGCAATTAACTAATCTGATGTTTATAAATCAAAGCATTTCTTGTAAACATTTTCCAGTAATTAGCAATATTTATTCTGTCCTGATGATCTTCACATATGTTTATGTGTTTATGTGTTTTGTGCACACGTCTCCAGAATGCTGTTTCTTCCTCGCTTGTCTGAAATGATGCTCGCTTTGGAATTAATTCTCTGAAACATGGTGTGAGTGACAGCGCCTTTAGTCGTGGCTGTGATTTATGTCTGGAAGCTGAGTCAACCTTGCCGTGAGCTAAACGCTCGACACAACAGTTGCTCAAATTTGACTGTTTTTTTTTTCTCCTGTTCCTTTGATTCAAGAGAGAAAAAAAAGTGTATAATCATTCTCCGGTTAGTTTTGGAGACTTCTTGTTCTTGACCGAGATTTGAGCCCATACATGTTTTTTTGGATTTGTTCAAAAAGCACAACGGAGCCTTGACTGGGGGTGCGGGTTCGAGCCGTTGTGTTTAAACACGAAGACTCCGGATTTATTTAGGCGCGCTGAGATTTACAGTGCTCTTCCCGTCATGCAGAAATCAGACTTGGCAGCGTGACACAGCGCGATTCTTTGCCAAAGCTAATAAAAGTGCTGGTGCACTGCGCAATCGTCTCACCTGTCTGATTGACACACCTGGCTGGGTGCCACATACCTGGCAGGTATGAGGAGCACTCCTCAGCAGTTCTTCCCAGCAGTAGTAAGCAGCGCTACTGAATGCAGGGCGAGCCTGATAATCAGCGCTCTAACCTAGACAATGCTCGGCACTAATCCCCGCTAACACCTGGCTTTAACGCTACACTATCATAATTAAAGCAGATTTGTACACTTTGCAGCTGTTCAAATGTGTACGAAATCCAACTTTCTGTGTACATATAGTAAAAGTTGTGTATATTTTGTGATGTTTGTTATTACCTTGACGTTCCCTCAGGTGGGACTTGTACCGAACGCCTTGTCCTCAACTGCACCTGGTCGCTAATACCCCCTTCTTATCTCTCCAGCTGCGTCTTACCTAATCGTAGCCGGTGTTCAGAATACCGGTGTAACGAGATCTGTTTCGAAAGAATCCCAGACTTTGGTGTAGAAAGTTGAAATGATCGATGACTGGCTGATTCAGACACGATGTTTAAAGGTGCTCTCACGACCTGCAAACGACTAGAATGCAAACAGCTAACTATCTAAAATACATGTCCTTTAATTACTTTAAGACATTAAATTATAATTCTTACTTGAGTTTCATTCAAACATCAACCTGTTCACAATTCATTCATCTTCCATACCGCCTATCCTGTATAGGGCCTGGAGCCTATTCCAAGGAACAACTTTGGGCATGAGGCAGGGTACATCCTGGACAGGGTGCCAATCCATCACAGGACACACACATACACACACACACAATTTAGGAACACCAATTAGACTAACCTGCATGTCTTTGAACTGTGGGAGGATTAAACCCTTGACCCTGGAGGTGCGAGGCCACAGTCCTGACTACTATGAAAAACTGAACAAGATTTTTAGGAAATGAAATCAAATAAGTCGATACTGAAAAATTAAACAAAGGAAAAGTTATTAGCTAGCTAATTTGACAAACCGCCTAATGCGAGTTGGAAATATAAACATTCTATTGTACTAACCATTTTCAGCTTTCACATGTTATTTATATGCTCCATTCATTTCATTTTCTTCATCTTCAAGGGTCAGTTTGAAGACTATCCGCACTCTGGCTGTAAAATTTATAATAATTAAAAAAAAAAAAAAAAAGACAGATCCATCTTTTGGATCAAGACATTTTTGGATATAATCTATTTGCTTTTCAATCCATTTGTCTGCCAGCTTTTGTATTCCCTTATTAAAAAATGTTTAAGGCTGAGCTGTGAGCCACGAATGCGCTGCTGGCTTCACTTCTTCATCAGAAGTGAATCTTCGTCCTTGTAGAGCTGCTTTTAGGGACCGAACAGGTGAAAGTCCGATGGAGCGAGATCATGGATGTCCGTGGTTGTGGACGGGCATCCGGCTCCATCTTGATGGTCTATCCATTCATACACATTTCTTCATTCTCCACATTGCGCACAAAGCCTTCGATAAATAAAGGCACAAGGTACACCCTCAGACCACAAAAAACTAATCACTGCATGCTGCTCTTCTTTCTTTCATTTGAATCACAAGTGGGGCGTCCATTTTTGTTCGCACCGCAGTTATAAATGAACTGATGTACCATGTTCACACCTGCTGTGCCTGGGGAGACAGGAGCCTCGAACGGAAAGCGCTGACAAGATGGAGTGCGAATCATTTTTGACTCACCCTGGTATATATTTACCCAAGATAGCTACGTAAATAGTTTTTCTCAGTTTGTCAGTTAATAGCTGTAATATTGCTGTTCTGCTGTCGCTAAAAATAACACACCACCAGATGTGCAAATACTGTATGTACTGTATGTCCACTTTTGCTAACTTTTGTTCACCGTGTGTTATAATTGTTCGGTGGGATGGTGGTTAAGTGATTAGCACTGTGACCTTGCACAACCATTGTTGAGGGTTCGATTCCCGCCTCGGGTCTGTGTGTGTGTGTAGTTTGCATGTTCTCCTTGTGCTTGGTGGGTTTCTCTCCAAAGACAAGCAGGTTTTGCTAATTGGCGTTCCCAAATTGCCCATAAGGTGTGAATGATGATCGGGCTTCGAGCTGGTAACCTGATTCCTTAAGTAACTGCCACAAAAATGACAGATGTATCTCCAGGGTGAGGAGTGTCCCTCACTTGATGTGCCGTGGGACGGACCAAAATACCAAATATAATTGTTCTGTTTAGATTAGAGCGACAACAATACAGAGCTAATCTGAAATCAACCTCAGGATATAAAAAATAGTTCTCCAGTTCTCAAGAATGCGCATGAATGAGCAAGAGATAAACACCTGTTAATTCACTTGATTAACAATTATTAGCATGAGCAGATTAGCCGTCACATTGGCCTCTAAATTCTGTCCCTCTTAACATTTACATTTATTTACGTAGCAGCTGCTTTTATCCGGAGTATTGTAACTGTAAATGAAGTCAATCTAAGCGTAGAGTAAACAAGTGTGACGAGTCAGAGGCATTGGCTGTAACAAGGGGGCAACAAACAAACAAGGCACCATTTCACCCTTAGGTTCCTCATTTCGATGTTTTCACTGTGAACCCCTGCCTTTTACGGCCCTTTGTGGGGGCGTGGCTAAGTATCAATAGGTGATATACAGTATACAGTCGACCCCTATGAAGTTGCAGATCACAGTTCGCGGTCTCAGTTCGTGGTTTGCAAATTTTTTCTTAGAACCTAACTATTAGCGAAAGCTGCAACTATCCTCCGCAATTTTTTTTATGACTTTTTTGTGCCAATATATAATTTTTCATACTTTTTAACTAGGAACAATATAATTTACTAATTTTGTAATATAAATATTAACATAAATTCAGCTAAATGTCCATATAAAACATAATACTCTATGCATTTTTCACAATTCGGGGAAATTTCAGGAGTCGACTGTAAATAAATTAAAAAATAAAAAAAAATAAAAATGACCACATTTATCTACATGCAGTGTGCCCAATTATTATTATTATTATTATTATTATTATTATTATCTAAAACAAAGATCTAAATTTAATACAAACTACAACAATATAATAATAATAATAATAATAATAATAATAATAATAATCATCAT
>JAOTRS010000028.1:1811444-1834790 GCA_028565755.1 Dinotopterus cunningtoni | reverse complement strand
CCATTAAAACAAGTAAATATATTAAAAATAAAAATACAAAATCTGGAAGTCTTTTAAATATGTGTAAATAAATAAAACTATTAAATATGTGTAAATAAATAAAACTATACCTCACATTTTAATAATATCCCATTTATCAGCATTTTTCTATTAACCATCAGCAAACCTTATAGGTTAACTTTTTAATTTCCAGTGAAATAATTTGTCAAATAATGCAATATACTGTAAATTTCAAGTTAAATTTTCTGTCTGGAGACAAAAATGTTACAATAAAACAATACAGTATAATAAATATATTGTACAAGGTTACTTAATTTACTTTTGAACGGTTTGACTACAAAATGTAATAAAAGCCATTTTTGAACTTTTACTAAATTTCCTCTCCCACACTGGGTTCTCCATAACAAAACATTTAATTTCAAAACCACTGCAGATCTTTCTTTAAAATGCTTTAAACGTACAAGTTTTGTGGCAAAATGCAACCCTGGATGACCACAAAACATAGCAAAATGCAACACATCCATAAAGAGTCGATCGCTTCTTTCTGTTACATGATCAGTAAAGCAAAACTAGTGGCTGGACAAAATAGAAGCTGTGAAACATAATGTGTTCAGTGGATTTTTAGATAATGGTAAAGCAGAGAAAAAGGAGGTTTACAGTCTGGTAGTATTGTTGCAGTTTCCCCAGCAGTCATGGACTTCTATAATAAGGTGCTGTCTTCATCTTCCAAAGTGAAACTGAAACTGGTAGAAGAGGAGGCTAATTATGCTGTAAACTCAACTTTTTGTATGGTTTTTAATATTTTTTTATGGTCTTCAACAATCTTTGTAATTAAAAGGTTTAATTGCATATTTACATAAACACACCCACACACGCACGCACGCACGCACGCACACACACACACAACTGCAGGCTGATTTACCCATTGTGACAAAACTTTCAGAGGTGGAGTTCTAGTGTTTAGGCAAAAATCCCCAAAATTCACACTGATTTAGCCAAAAGAGTATATTGCCAATATTGCCATTTCTGCTTGCGAAGTGTAACACCCTTGTAAATAATAAAAAAAATGAGTACAATATATTCTCTATCAGTTTGCAACACTACAGCAAGTCCTCTACACAGGAATGAGTTCTGTTTCAGAAACTAACACGGATTGCTATACAGAGAAATAAACTAACACATTCCATGATCTTGTCCTTGTTCTTTAGAATCATGCTGATGGTTAAACGATTTATGTTAAAAAAATAAAAAATACCTTCCATGCTTTTGACCTTGCTCTGTTCTCTCAATTATTTTCACTTTTGTCTCCATCCTTATTGCCTGCCGCTTCTTAGCAGTACCAGCTTCATCGCCATTGCTTTTACGCTTGTTTCTGGACATCCTGGGCTTGTACTGCACTTGCAGAGGGTGCTCGCTGCACTCACATGACAATGTATGCCGGACATGTTATTGAACTAACTTGCCATGTTTGTATTTTTATATATTATTTATGTAGGGGATTAACTGTAAATTGCCATAATGGATTTCCTGCCATAATCAACGAATTCCAGTGTAAAAGGAAAGAATAAGGCAAATTTGCATCAAGGTTTATAGCGAACAGGGAACAGGACACCATTTTGGACAAGATTTTCATGTGGAAAAGCTAGCAAAATTAACTTGTTGATTGCTTGAACTGGATAAAATGAGTTGTATGGTTTGTAAAGCTCAGAATTAATTAACATGCTGCAGAACTGGGGTGTACTGTATGTTTGGTAAGGTGGCTCCACGGGCTGTACCTGCTCTGGTTTTCCAGACCATTTCCAATCTTCCATCCTTCCATTCATCATCTGCGCCTGCATGCCGTCTCTCACCACACAGCTCTTTCACCTTCTACACAAATACGTAACTGAAGGATAAGAAGGCCATTAAAAAAGCAAGAACTCAGAACGTCGGAGACTTTGATGCCCAAATTAAAACGGATCGTGTTTACGCTTGATTCTTGGCATTAATGCGTTTTAATAATCGTCCACTGTGCTGTGAGGGACTTTTTAAACTTTCAAATCAAAGGTGCTGTTTTCAGGTCGGCACACCTGAGATTGATGGCTATTTGAAAGTACCGCTTTAGGATTGTCGAGTGTTGGCAGCCGCTTGCTCATAAATAAACATAGACAGATGGTACTCACTAAATCTAGGACATGTTACCAGGTTTGCCAGCTAAGCCGCAAAGCTTTTCCACATGAATAATGGCAGGATCGCTCGGTACAGATCTGTTCATTTTTCATGACCTTTCACTAAAGAGAATACCTTCTTATCTTGCTTATTTATTATTTTTATGTCCTTACTGAAATCCCAAATGCACAGGGATCTTATTTTATATATAATACACTATAGGATTATTTATAGCAGGAGAAAAATGGAAATATCTGGTGGGGATAACATGTGTAATGCTCAGACAGTCCAACACTGGAAAGGTTTCTGATCTCATTCTGTATTAATTGCACTAGACCAAAATTGCTTGTCATTTTAATATTGATTTATATTAAAGTTTATATTTTCTGGCCAGTGGTGGGCACAGTACACAAATTTGTTTTTGTGGAACATCTGCTGGAAGAAGCTGTTACTACAGAAATGCTTTGACATTTACAGTATAAGTGCAGGACAGAATAAACATCATAAATAAACTGTAAGAAATCTTCGTACATTTTAGCTGTACTTGATCAAGTAAAGTTGTTTTTTTTTTCAATTTCGTAGGCAATGTCAACAAATTATTGAAATTCCTGGGAAGGAATATATACTTTTGAGGTCGAAATGCTGACACTTTCCAGATTTTTTTTCTACACTGTAAAACAATACTGAAGGCTTTCATCCAAAACACACAAATTTCCGTTTAACAGTTAATATTGAGATGTATCTGCTACTTATGCTCTGTAAAGTCTTCATAATGGCTTTAATCTAAGGTGCTGGTTCGATGGTTTTTTTCTAAAATGTAGAAAACAAATCCAAAGTCGTGTCCAAACCTTTGACTGATACCATTATAAACTTTATCCGGATCCTACGGCAATCCAAATTTTCTGGTCACATTTCCACTGATATTTTACTGTTATTTTAATGACTGTACTGTTGGACTAACACGCCTCCTATAAAAGCCATCCTAAATGGACTAAGGCTAATACTGAGATAAACCTATAACATCCAGGGTATGTCACGTTGCTACAGAAGTCACAGCACCTGTTCGAGGCCTAAAGAAAAAGAAAAGCTGCCTGGATTTTGACACACAAATGGGGGGAGGGGGGTAAAGTCTGAAACGAATTTCAGAATAAATAAATCCATGATGCTGTCATATTTTCCAGCAACTTCAGGCAAAGCCATGAGCATAGCTTTAATCTTTTGCTTTCGTGTTTCATAACGTTAAACATAACTCAAATCCCAGTCTTGGAACACGGCTTGTTTCGTATACACCACATACAATTACATACCATCTGTATATCTCTTTCTTTCTCTCTCTCTCTCTCTCTCTCTCACGCTCCCTCTTTCCGAGCAGCCTGAATTGATTCAGTAAGCTCCATCAGTCACTCTATTGAAAACTCATAAAACAGCATGTCCCATCATCACCCTGCTGGGTGTCTGCTGAGTGCTGGCAGGGTGCCACGGCTGGCCGAGTGTACATGTGTGTGTGCGAATGTGTGTGTGTGCGCATGCATTGGGCTGAGGTTGGCTGGTATTTTGACAGGGCTTAGGGCTGTCAGGTCGCTGTCATAAACTGCAAGAGGTACACAGGAGAGAAGGATTAGAGAAGAGAAGTGAGAATTCCTGCTGAGACAGAAGAAGGGAGGGAGAGAAGTAGAGAGATAGATAAGGAGAGAAACTGGTTTGTGTTACCTATTGAGAAATATCACTTGAGAAGCTCAGACTGAGAGAGAAGAGCTAGTTTTCGATCCATCATAATCTAACAACTAGGAAAGAAAAAAAAAGTGACAATGCAGCCTAAAATGTATTTATGTAATAAAAAAAATATAATCATTCCTATGCATAAATTAAACACATTGGATTTGGTTACTTGAACTAAACGCTTCTGACACACGTGAGCCGTCATATCAAGGATATCAGGTGTTAAGTTCGTTTTGCGTTGAAATGTCAAATCAAATTTTCAGTGTTTGGCAAAAATTCCTGAACCCTCAACAGAATTGAGAACATTTTAATTCTAAACTTTATGTTAAAGCACTTTAATGAACACTATCCAAGCTGGTTACACCAGTTGTCATAGAAAAACTAACTTTTTTTTTGCTACAGTATAATACCATGCTGCTTGTGAAGTTATTTTTAGGGGTAGCGGGGAAATCCTGGTGAGGCTGAGGGTTCCCTCTTTTTTATTCTTAATTTTACTCTAATTCTAAAAACAGGATTTTGATGTTTTGTTCTGGGGTTAAAAAAACAACAAAAAAAAACAAACTTGCACTGGCCATATCTCAGGAACCGGATGTGATATGGTAATAAACTTGGTATCAAAATGTGGCTTATTTAAGGAAAAAATACAGTTATAGGTTCATACTTACAGGGGTGTGAGCATATTAATATATAAGATTACAACAAACTAAATACAAAACATTATTAAACATTATTTTTAAACAAATTTTTAAACAAAGCTAATTTCTAAGGAAAATAATTCTTGAAATAAGCATAATAATCTGACCATAGAATAAGAAGTGTATGTCTAAAGAATTTTTACAATTTGTCTAGAAATATTTTTTAATAATCTTATATCTGTTTTTGTTTTAATTTTATATTATTCTCTATTTTAATTTTTATTAATACATTTATATTTATATTTTATATTAAGAATTTTTAGATAAAATTGACTCGATTCACCAACTAAGATTAACCAAAAGTGGAAATGAATTTAATCTTCTGTGCATGAATGAACCAAAATGATGAAGCATTATGATAAATCAGGTCAAAGAACTAGGAAAAAATAGGATGTAACCACTCTGGAGGTCGATAAATGCCTCTCAAATTTGGGGTGTCAAAAATCTTCCAGTAACACAGCTAAGCCATTACAGTGCATCACCCATCATGTAGAACGCTGACTCTTCTCACTTTTATGGGGTGCCATTACTTTTGTCCTTATCGAATGGTTCATCCTATTTGTCTTAATCTGAGCAATTGTTTTGCATCACTTTTAAAATATCAAATCATTATTATAAAACCACTTCAGTAAATTAGAAATTTGTGTGGACTGAACCATCATCATTTGTATATAAAATTGCAGAAACGGAGAACTGAGAATTTAAACAAGGTGCACATATGAATCTCTCAATATGGAATTTTCCAAACATAATAAATGTTTACCTAATACTGCATTTATTGCGTAAAACTACCTGAAAATGATTTGCGAATCAAACCAGTCGTATGCAGTGAAATAAATAAGTCATTAATAGCTAACCACTTGCACTTGTACTGCTGAACAATCAGCCATCATCCCCGAGCACTTCCAGGCCTTTTAACAACACTAGAGCCACTAGACCCTTCAGCAAAAGTCGTCAGCTTAGTAACAATGTCAAACGCTCTCATATATCATCACTTTCAGTCTGGAGCACTACTCGTACCTGCTGGTCGTGTCATCACCTGAAAGTACAGTGCACACTCTTTTAAACCTGGGACATGCATTAGCCTTAATTCCACCCTTATTTTGCAAAGGAGGAAGCAATTACACTGTCTCACTGTTGTGTAGTGTTTGTGTTCTGATGAAGGACAGGATGTGAAGTCACACAGGGGATTCTGCCAGGGTGTAAGACGTGTACGAGGTTTGATAGGAATACGATTATACTCTTAAGAAGAATCTGCTCTTATTTTATTTGAGACTGAGTTTGAAAAGGCTTAATGGTGATTTGTCATCTGTCATGAGTTAGGACGAGTGCTGGAAGAATCAGGGCTCTGACTGAAGAAAGAGGAGGAAGCCGTCAGTCCGTATAAATGCGTGAACTCTTGGCTCTGACATGCTGATCCAGGACTCCAGCTCACTGATGATGATGATGATGATGATGATGATAAAGATGAAGATGATGCCCTGACACTCTGACTTTAAGGTTTGGAACAGATCCTGTATAGTGACTTGGTTCTCATGACTGAAGTGTTTCATTAGTGGTATGCTTGGCTACGAGTACCGTTTTTATTCTCTCTGGTGAAATTATTTGACAAAGATACAGTATAGCTAATGTCCCAGCTTAATGTCACAGTAAATCTTTCTCCTGATGTCTTTGACACTTTTTAAAGTTTTTCCTTCTTTTTTATTCAGCAGGTTCTGTCTTTCCAAGTAAATTAGACAAAAACAAAAAGACAGGTAAATAGATTGAGCTGAAATGCCAAATAAATTTTCATAAAATCACTTCTTTTGTCAAAATTAAAGGGGTATCCCATTTTTGGGGGGACGTTGCAGCCAGACACAAATGGAATAAGAATGACTGTAATAATGAACTTTATCATGTAACTATTCAGAATCGTTCTTAAGAAGATGGATTCTCTTTGGGTCTTCCTTTTGTAACTTCATGCTTTCCCTCTGGCTTGCTCATTAGGGATCTAAACTGACATCTACATTTCTGTAAAGTGGCTTTGTAATGTGTTTAAAGTGTTACTGAACACAAGCAAAATGTTTAATCCTAACAGAAAGCAAATATTTCCAGTCATGTTCACTAACATTAGAAATGTGATTTAATAAGAAGGAAATAAAAAGTCCCTGGTGCCAGCATGCACTCTGACATGCCACACTGACATTAAATAGCTTGATGTTCTGTCTGCTTTCTTCACCCCAGCCCTGTGCAGGAACATGATCCGGGTTGCTTCGCCCATGTTAGACCCCCCTGCTAGCTGTAAGAAATCTGTAATGTTTCTCTCAGTCCTGCTGCTGTTGGACACTCGAATCATGACTCATGGTAAACTTTCATGAGGCAAACTGACACCTCAGTGTATTGAGCTTTCCAAGACTTACTCACGGACACATGTTATGAGATATAAACACGTCTTACCCAGCAAGCAAGCAAATCGGCAGTGTAATGGCCCATGAGAATATTTAATTCTATAGCTTTGCGGAAGATTGACCGAGAGTCTGGCGCTGTTTCCGACATACGTTGCCACTATGACTTAGGTCAGGCCAAGTCAGACAAGCTACCTCTATTCTTTCTCCTACATATGGGTCTGGCAGTGCTAAAAACAAAGTGAACACCATCACATCTTTGATTTATTTTTTCCTCCTGCTTTCCTCAGAAGAAAATAAATAAAGCCCCCTGTTGCTGGTTGGGGAATTGTGGCTGAAGTTGTAAAATAGGACAGAACCAGTAAAGCAAGGCTTATTCATGGTTCACTCTTGGGTTTGACCCAGTTTAAAGATGGTCCAGATTAGTTTTGTTGTCAATTCATTATTGTTAATCTACACCAATATTGTTTGCTCCCAAAGTGGAAGTACAACTATAGTGTGAGACCTGATTCAAACCTTTATCAGTTCTGGCTCTTGTCTAGTGATGGTTCAGCCCCTTTTATGCACCGAACATGCCCATGTGGCAAACTAATGCAGGCCCAAGTAATGTTGACCCAAAGTTATCAATTCCATTGGACCAATATTGAGGTAAAGTTATTATTCCACTGGACCAATGTTGAGCCAAGGTTATATGTTCCTTCAGCCAAAGTTGAGCCAGTGTCATTTAGTAAATTGGGCCAATGTTGGTGTACCATTATTGTGTCACTGGGCCAACACTGACAGAAGTGCTCCTTTGCCAACAGCCCACCATTAGGCACTAGATTAGGCCAACTTTGGTCCTGGTTATTCCCTGGTTCAGGTCTGATCAAACTCTGTTTATTTCTGGTTTCATCTTACTTCTGGTACATCCTGTCTAAATTGGTATTCTTGACTATTCTCCTCTAAGTTTGGCTAGTCCACAATAGGTTTCAACTTTGTTCTGCCTTGCTCTTCCCAGGTTTCTTTCTAGCTTTGACCTTCTTTGTCTAAATTTTTCATTGGTTTAATCTATGCCACCACTTACTTTTTGCTGCATGTAAATGGTCCTGTTTATCCTGGTCATGGCCTAGCTCAGTCATAGTCTTCGACACAGCTGTGACCTGCCATGGGGTCCACCAACAGCTGCTTTCTCTCATATCTCCACTAATGGAGGGATTCATTTCTCTCTGACCTCATCTGCTTTTCTCTACAGAGTATATCCCATTATTTCTTCTTTTTCTTCTTGGCTTTTGTGGGGAACCCTCTTTTTATTACCCCCCTGTTCAGCTTTATGGGGAACCCCCTTTTTACAATTTCCCCCTGCTCCACACCATAATTTCACACGTCTTCTGTTGCAGACTGGTGATAGGAGGTAATATTTTAAATAGGAAAACTATTTTCAGAGAGTAGTTTACTGTTGGAATCCATAGAACTACATCAGCTCTCAAAGCAACTGGAATGCATTTGAAAGCTGCAATTGATTAAATCCCAGCTATGACCTTTATGACTGTTTATTTTTCTTAACAATATAAACAGGATGTTATGATTTGAGGCAAGCTGGTGGCTGTGCGGTGGTGGCTGTGCTGTGATCTCGAGTCATATTTCATATTTCCTTTGCAAAGAAGCAAGATCACACAAAAACCTCATGCAAGCTTTCTCCCATCATTATCCCTGCTGTGTCATGATGGATAGGATCGATACTGTTTCGGTTAACTTCTCTGTGATTCTTCATCATAATTTGTCCACACAGGCCTTTGAAGCTCTCCTGGAGATCGGTCTTGTCTGTTTTTAAGCCCAGCAGGGTTGGACTAAAGCTTTCACTAGACTCATCCCCACCACCGGGCCTCTAGCTGAGCCAGGCAGCAAAGCACCAGCCTTTTATCACACATCCCAGCGGTTAATACAGCCAGTTGCTACTCAGCTGAGATCAATCATCTCTATGGTTAGCCACAGATCACAGGCTGCAGCTTACCGCTGGGCAGACGCTGAGATGGATGGGTATGGCATGGGCCATGTAGACTGATGGAGTAGAAAAAAAATGAGAAAATGAAAGTTAGTGTGGTAGGGGAAGCAGACAGTTCAAGGCAAGGAAAAATCATGACAAAGGTATAGAAGTAAGTAAAGGCTATGAGGGGAAAAATCAAAGAAAGTAAGAATAAAAGAAGAAAGAAACAAGAGTAAAAAGGAGAAAGGAAATGTGCGAATACACCAAAAAAGTCTTTGCACGGAGCAGCTGGCAGGGCCTCCTGCTGCAGCATGGCTGATGGATCTGAATGCTTCTTACTGATGCAGCTCCAGCTGGAAAATAAAAGAGCCGCTTCAAAACATTTGGTCTCCAGGGCAACTCGGTGCAGAAGTAGATGGCCATATTATAAACTGGGGTGGCACATGATTGGACTTAGAGATTTGGTTTCAGGGCCTCACAGGTGCAGAGAGGGGCAGGAACAAATGCATCTGTCCCTGGACGTCAAATGTCTTGGTTTAGGGAGATGATGTTAATTCGGGAGGCGTACCAGGACTTTAGGACTTTTTTAATGGGAGCTGGATGTTTGGAGGTCAAGAGGAACTCTGTACAGCAGCTAGGTTTTTGCTGTTTTCATCCTTGGACACAAATGTTTCAGAAGCACCAACAGATTCTGTAGTTATATTGGCAATAGTTTGATTCATAATGAGAAAGAAAGCAGAATTTCCTAATTGTCTGTCATTTACAAGATGTATTGTACAGCCTGTGTATCACCAAGAAGTTATTAACATAGCAAAGAAATGTTGAGAATAGAAGCATGTAATAAGATCCTGTTATGAATCCCCAAAGGAATCCATTCTTGTCTTAAGCTTTATATTGAAAAACACCTGTTACAAGCTGTAAGGTCTGTGATCCCTACATCCCTGACGGCTGATATCGCTTCCGGCTCATCTGGTCTGAGTCTTGTTATCTTCCTGGATGAGCCAGGATAAAATAAAGACTCATTACATCAAAGTTGGGTATATTGGTATCCCAGTAATTCTCAGTTTGAGTACTGGTTCATAATCCGAGGATCAATTAATACTGTCATTATTTCCAGCACCTCATTCCTAGTAATCCTAGGGGTTCTCAATTTCAGGACTGGTTGAAGGTGTTGACCTAGCAGTTCTTATTTACAGGGCTGATGAAAGTATGACTTTAGAAGATCTCATACACAGTACTGATTGCCAGTGTTAACCTGGCATTATTTTATGCCCAGTACTGGGTAAAAGTTTTCAATCCCAGTACTGGTTAATACTGTTAACCCAGGGGTTCAAATTCCCTCTACTGGTAAACAGTGTTAACTTAGTGGTTCTCAATAACAGTAGAGATTGATAGTGTTAACACAGAGGTTTCCATTCAGAGTACTGGTAATTTGTACAGGGTGATTCACTCAAAATAGGTCCAGAATTTTATTTGATTCTTTGAAAATCCTTTTGATTCTTTGATAGTTTTATCCCAGTCTTTCTTAATCCCAGTATTAATTAACAGTGCTATCTCTGTGTTTTCGTGATTCTAGTACTGGTTAAAAGTGTCATTGCAGTGGTCATCGATCCCAAACAAAGCCAGTGGTATTGCAGACAACCCCTTTCACCCATCCAGTGGACTCTTTTCTCCCGTTCCTGCCATCTGTCAGAAGGTGAACTAATATTCTTGCCATCTCGGACAGACTCTGCAACGGTTTCTTCCCTGAGGCAGTCAGATTACTCAACACCCTCCCGCATCCCTGTCTAAAACCTAACCCAGTATGATTCAATGCCACTGCACCACCTGGAATGCAGTTAATGTGTTGCTGCTACCTTAACCATAGTTTACAGTTTACAGGAAAGGTTCTTTGTATTTATTGTCCTGAACTCACCTTACAATGTTGTATATTTGCACTTTATGTAGTTTCGATTCCTGGAGAAATCGGTCTGCTGTATAGAAAATATACAGAGAAATAACAACTAAAAAAAAAAAAAAAAACACTAGACAGACTTTATCTTAGCGGTACTCAGTCCCAGTACAGCTTCATAATTACATCATGAGTTTAAAACCCCTCTCTTCATTACGTCCTGGAGAAAGAAGAAAAAAACCCATGGTGCTAAAAAGATCTTGTGAATAATGATTTCATCACATTCATCATGTTTCTGTAAATTCATTCCAAAATATACAATGCTTGTCCAAAACGTAACTTTAGTCTTAAGGCATGTGCTATATCTGATTTTCTTATTAGACTGGCACAATAAACGTTTGCTTCTCTTGTCTCTTACACCTCCTACTTACTCCAAATTATTTTTTTTACAAAATGATGCATTAAAATATTTTTTAGAAAGCCAGAGGGTTAAAGTAAATCTGCTTCCTGCATTAAATCCTCATTTTAAAAAACAGTTCCTCTTGTTTTTCAACAGAAAATGCTATCACAGCGCTTCGTCTGTCATTGTGCTGATTTGCCCCAATTTGTTTGACACCCACACACTCCAACTCTCTCTTGCCGAGTCAAGCCTGTGGCAATGACAGGTATTCGCCTTCAACCATGTTCTTAAGTCTTAGCAAAATCTACCACTAATGACTCATCTCTTCACTCCTGCTTTTCCCTCAACACCAGAAGTGCCGAGGGCCTTTTGAAGGTCCTTACACAATGACTAAACCGACATCATCGGCAGTGTTTGTCGGCAAACACCAGCATTCACCAGCGCGCACCTTCACTCTGATGTTAATTGGAGGGAAAAAAAGAGCTGATAATTTAATGACCTAGTGTGAAAAGATGGGAAAAAAAGCAATGACTATACAGCTATGACATGACATGATAACTCCAACAGTCTGATGTTTTTAGGATTTCCTTTTGGGATTAGGTTTGGTATGGATTGGGATAAAGGCTGTGAAGGAGGTTGTGCTGTTCTGTGATAGCATGTAGAGCAACTGTAAGAGATAGAGAGACTGTAAGATAGTTTACAGGGAAGCTGTAGACTTGAATTTAACAAAGGAACCAAATAAGTAGGTTGTGCAAAGAAAAGAACTGCTATAGAGGGAGAATAGTGAAGGTCCTGAGTCAGGAGTTATCTCTGCGTACTCTATGTGTACTATATCTAGCATGATAATCCAGTCTAGCATGCAGAGATATTACAGATTAAAGACTTAAAATGTATTTACTCACTTTTTTATGTAAAGCCTTTCAAGATTAAGATTCAACTAGTGAAATTTAATTTAATTTAATTAATTTATTTTTTGCATATCCCAGTTAGAAAGCTGGGGTCAGAGCACAGGTAAGGTGCACATGATACAGCGCTCTGGAGCAGATAGGGTTAAGGGCCTTGCTCAAGGGCTCAATAGTGGCAGCATGGTGGTGCTGCAGCTTGAACCACCGACCTTCTGATCAGTAACCCAGAACCTTAACCATTTGAACCATCACTGATCCGAGCATTTTAGGAACATTTAAATTGAAAACACCTAAATAAAGTTGGCTTATTGGTTTGCAAACTTGCACCTCCAGGTTTGGGGTTCATTTCCATGTGTGGAGTTTGCATGTTCTCCCCGTGCTTGGTGGGTTTCCTCCCACAGTCCTAAAACATGCAGATTAGACTAATTGGTGTTCTCAAATTGCCCGTATTGTGTGAATGCGTGTGTGAATGTTGTGTCCTACCACAGTTGTAAAAATTGGAATAAATACAATAATAATCACAGTACAGTAATAAACACTCATGGACATAGCTCATCTGTACACTCATGCACATTTGCACATAATATAAATGCAGATAATCCGTTCTAGCCACCCCAAAATCTTACCAGTTTTGCCAACACTATAAGCATATTTTTTCATATGAAAACAATTAAAACATTTAAAAAATACATGTAAATGAAGTAAAATATGAAATAAATAAACATTAAACCCCACTTAACCTTATGATTCCTTTAATAACCAAACTAAAAGTGGCTCCCTTTTCGTCCTGCTACTGTCCTTGATGACATTTTTGGGACCCATGATGCTATATCTTTACTTAATCTTGCACAAAATGCAAATAACCCAAAAAAAAAAAAGTCAACTTACTTTGCTTTCCACTGACACAAACAAGTTTTGAACGGCTCCAGGTTCGGCTTGGTTCGATCGCTCGTATGCCGAAAATGATTCATATGTTGAGGCTAATCTCTTGCCAAATTTCTGTTCTTAAGGTGGGGCGTCCGTATGCCGAGGTACCACTGTATTATGTATATACTATAACTAACTTGCTAACATTTTGTGTTATGTCAAATTTTTTTATTTAAATTAAAAGACAGCCACTTTTATAAGCAGGTGATTAATTGTATCACAAGTCAGATTACTACATACAGGGTCTTCTGATTTGATTCATTAATTTCTAATACCGTTTATCCTGTGTAGGGTTGCAGGAGAGACTGGAGCCCATCCCAGGGAACAACGCAGGGTCGCAGGGTACTCTATACCCTGGATGGATGGGGTGGCAATGCATTGAGAAAACAAGCACACACCCTACTCCACACACACACCAGAGGTGGGATTCGAACCCACATCCCTGGAGGTGCGCGATGCTGGACAGTGCTAATCCCTGAGCCACTATGCACCATGCGCCCTGACGCTGGTACATGTCATAATTAAATAAAGCCAGAAACAACCCAACCAAGACTTTTGATTAAATGTGTAAATAAGCATGGTGAGGACCTTGGGAGACACTGTTTGGCTGGCTTCCTCGGACAATATGATGTAATCGTAGAGAAAATAAATGTCACGTATAGGCTTAGCCCACTCTGTCATGCTCACGCCAGCAGTGTGAATTCCCTGGACAAGCACACCATATGACCCAACTTTTGGGAATTGGGCATTCGTATCAGATGGCTGGTGATATCCAAGTTGGCAGACTGGTAAGCTTGGCAAAGGCGATTTTGTTTCATGAAAAAGATGGATCTCAAATAACAAAAATCTAGTGACTTTATGTTTCTGTAAAAAAAAAAAAAAAAAAATTGTCGCAAAAGTTCTAAGAAGAAATCATGACTCTACACACATCAGTATGATTTCTGTTTGTTTTTAGAAACTTGAGAAACTCCTAAACCTACTTCTCCACCCAGGACTAACAACAGGTCTTCCTGTACTGCAGCAGCAGTAGTGTTGTGAGAGCCGTGCATACCTGAAGCCATGCAATCACATGTCTCTCCAACCTCAGGGCACATGAGTCTGCTACCCCCGTCTCAGGTTACAGCCCTGCAGGCTCTGCTACTACTTTCCACGTTTCTACCGCGAAATTATGTTTCTGAAAACCTCCGGCACACACAGAGAGAATGCAAGCAGACAGGAGCTTTTAAAATGCAGCATGGTGTCAGCTACAGTATATAATAATGTATATAAAGACATGTTGTAAGGAAAATAACTAAGGCTTAGATGGAGTGATGAAAAACAGTTACCGTTACCAAACATCTTTTCGGATGTTTTATTCATCTTATACCATGGTTACACTTTTGAAAACTTTTTTTCTATTTATAGTTACAATTAATGTCATAAATGGCCAAAGTGTCGCATCTTGGTGAAAAAGTTAATTATCAGATAAGATCATATAACACACTATTTTTCATAATCTCCTGATCCATGCTTCGATTTTTATCAGATAAAAAGAAACGCATTTTCTAAGTACATTTTCATGCCCTTTTATGGTTAAGTAACTTATAACTTTTTTTTTCTGTAACTTTTTTGTTTTGAATTCAAATCTTTCAACGATCTTAACTGTCATTCAGTAAAACTTGGCCAATTTAGATTTCACATGAAGAGACATAAACCTGAAAAGATGTATTATTCTAAAATGCAAAATTATTAAAATATTGCAACATGAATGTGACATTGTTACGGACACTACAGATTTTTTTGCTTTTTAAGCTTTTAACCCAAAAACAATTTAAGCAACAGTTTTTCACAGGTCATACACTTCTAGAAGCTTACACCAATTTTACTATTCGTACTCATAAAGAAATATGAATAATTTGCATTTTAAATCATCATTGTTTGAAGCGAGACAGTATAACGCTAAAAAAATGGTTATTTTTTGGGGCTCGTATAAAACCATCTCTCCAAAACGGCTAAAGTTAGCAATTGGAAATTTTTAGGGAAGCAAGATTGGTCACTTCCATGTTGCATAAACTTCAGAAGTAGCTTCTTTGGCCACACACATTTTCTGTATTATATGTTTAACATAAAAAAATAAATAGAATCAGCCCCAATACTGTGTTTACACAGAACATCTGTGAAATTTGCTCCGATTGTTCTAAAGCCCTGGTACTTAAGTCTCCTCCCAAAAAATGTCCAATTGTTTTGTATAAAAACAGCAAGTTTTTTTAATTACTTTACGCTTTAATGATGTACAGTCTTTACTGCTGTGCGACCAGTGTATCTCTGTCGCAATATTAAACAACGCCTCCCTGCCAATCACTTTGACTGATGGTGGATTTGAAGAGCGCTGTGGAAGGTTTTAATTTGTTTTGACATGGCCTAATACCCCTCTTAAACCTGGCCATGGTCTAGACTAGAGCCGCTGACTTTAAGGTGGTTAACTGAGGCGCAGTAGCTAGTGAAGGAGACAAGACTGCTCGAGTGCCTTGTGCCTTTGCAGCAGGAATGCTCCTGGCATGTGTCACAGAGACAGAGCAGGAAACAAAGTCGACGTCTCTCCTTCCTGTCTGTCAGAACTCACCCCGGCGGCTCTGCTTTAAACGAGAGGCTTGTGCAGAAAAAAAAAAAAAAAAAAACCTTTATAGAATCAGAACAATACGTAAATTCTGTATCTTTTGTCTTTCTGTGAATTGAATTCAAACAAGCTTAATGTCCACATTTCTCTCTCAATTTTGCGCTTTCTCTATCTACTGTAGATGTGACCTTGGACTTGTACAGGATTAACCCTCGTGTAACCATTGAGCACAGCAGCTCAGTTCCTGCAAATCAGACATAAATCTCTCCACCACCTTCGCCTTTCTTTACACATGAGTTGTTCTAACATCTAATTAGTTGCATCTTAAAAGCATACAGGACTGATGACATACAGGATCTAGTTTGGTGTCTCTTTGGGTGCGTGAAGACTCTGTCTGTGTATGTGTGTGTGTGTGTGTGTGAGTCAGGTTAGCATGTATGACAACAATGAAAGGAAGATAAAGGACTCTCTCTGAAATGAGTCACATTGCTTAAAATTGTTACTTCCAGAGACAAATGTATTTTTTTGTTGAAAATCTTTTGGTATTCTTTTTGAAAGCGCTCTTTAAAGTGAAAAAGTTCTTGAGCTGTCTTTTTCCCCCGGTCTTTATTTATGCGTCTGTGAGCCAACTGTGCTTGTATTCGTGTGTGTTTGCAGTCTTGGGGCACTGCTGCGATGTTGAGTGCTGAGTCACACTCATACACTCCAAACTGAACACACACCACCTCCTTCCCCCAGGCGCTCGTCGGCCATCTCTCCTTCGACATGCATCGACACGTATGAAAGCGAGTCATTAGGCATTAGTGCCATCTGTTGGACAGCAGGAAAAGAAAAAAAAACTAAACAAAAACAAACCAAACGGTTTGCAAAAAGCAGGACACTGATCATCTGCTCGGGGTTTTTTATTTTTTGGGCCTTAATTATGGGGGCCTTCTGCAAAAGCCAAGGTGTGTTGTTTATTAGGCATTCAAATGCCATGTGTTTGCATCGCGTGTTTGGCTCACGGTCACGCCTGGTTGACAATCCACTCCAGGGCCGCCCGCTATTCAACGCCGCTTTATTGACTCGCTGTCCGAAACGCTACATTGTCCTTTTTATTCTAACAGATCAAACACCTGCCTCGCTTATGCAACATTTAACCTGAGCTTAACCAGAGAACCGGCTCCAGCACGAACGCCCCGACCACAAGCTTTTGTCTCGGCGGATAAAGTGCTTATGTTTCTTAGTAACCCTAATTACACACATATCAAGCTGCAAATAAAAGCAGCAGCTGGCCGCGTGCCGTGCAATAACTCATAAAACGATGAACAAAATAATTAACAAAAGAGAAAAAAGGCCAAGTATCATATTTCATAAGTACATGGTCAAACAGCGAGAGAAAAGAGCAGTGGTTAAAAGGCGGGCGTTGATACACTGTATCCGCTGGCGAACAATTCACCTGCCAATGTCTCTCAACGCCGCCATTGAAGGGACAGCGCATGTTTTTTTGTACGCGCGTGAATGCGTGTGTCATCACTCTCCACTTTATCGGTCTAAACCTCAGGTGCAAAGAGCAGCAGCCCGCTGGACACCTTGTTGTGGTTACGTGTGTGTCCCACCTTTACCAGGTCCTCCTCATTGAAGTCTCTGCTCTCTCTGTGTTCGGGGTAAACACCCAGAGCTTGAACTGTAGCAAGCTTTCATTGCTGCGTAAACACAGCCTGATGGGATCTGCGAGGCAGGGACCTCGCCAATACCTCGTTCTGATGACAGGTCCTGTTAGAGGGGTTTTGTGAGAGACGTGGTACACAGGAACACTTATTTACCTACACAAAGACATGAGGTGGTGCTGCCCACAGCTGCCCAGCACTCAGAAGTAGTTTGTGCAAAAAATCCAGCTTGTGTGTGTGTCAGCCAAAACATGGTATTGGTGCTAAATTGTGTCTCACCTAGCTGAATTTTCAGATCAGGATCATATAACACTATTTTTGATAATAGTTAACGCTTCTTATCTCCCGATCCATGGTTTGTTTTTTCATAAATATGCATACACATTTATATTTTTATCAGATAAAAAGAAACACATATGCTAAATACAATTTCAGGCCCTTTTATATGTCTATAGCGTCTGTAACTTTTTCGAATTCAAATCTTTCAACGATCTTAACTGTCATTCAGATGAAACTTGGTCAGTTTAGATTTTACACAAAAAGACATAAACCTGAAAAAGTGTATTATTCTAAAATGCAAAATTGTTAAGATATTGCAACATGAATTTGACATGGTTACGGACACTACAGATTTTTTTTGCATTTTAAATTTCTACCCAAAACCAATTTAAGCAACCATTTTTACAGGTCATATGCTTCTAGAAGCTTACACCAATTTTTGGATCAATACTCATGAAGAAATATGCATGTAATACGCAATTAATTTGCATTTTAAATGATTATTGTCTATAAAATCATCTCTCCAAAACGGCTGAAGTTAGCAACTTGAAATTTTTAGGGAGGCAACATTGGTCACTTCCATGTTGCATAAACTTCAGAAGTACGTAGCTTCTTTGGCACACAGATTTTCTGTATTTTTTTATATATAACATAAAAAAACCCCAACCCCAATACAGTGTTTTGGTCATGTGTAAACTATGTGAGAAATAACACACAGTGAAGCGGTGTGAGGAAATGCAAGGCGATTCAGAGTTACTGTTCACATCCTGTTTGCATTTATTTTTCTACAACAGCACACCATGAAATTTGCTAGATTTTACACTAGATTTGAAAATGAGTTATTTAGTTACAAAGAAATAATACTATTTTTTAAAAAGACTTTAGATACAATGTTACCTCTGACTGTTTGAAAATGACTTACAGTAATGGAGACAGGATACGATTAATGAGTTGAGGCTTTGATCTAATATACATCAGGGAAGTGGTGGGATTTGAACTTTTTGAAGGCAAAGAGTCAAACCTTCAAATGTTTTATTGTCAACTATATCTTAAATTCCTGACCATGCCGTATGTAAAGGATAGTACAGAAAGTAAAAACAAACTAACAAAAGAACAAAAGAAGATGGTTCTGTTCATCATTTTCCTGGTTCACGAAAGCCTCATCCTATGAACAAAATTTTTGGAATGGTGCTCTTCAGTAATAAATGGCACGGCCTGGGAAAACGGGGGAAACTTTTGTACTAGTGTTTCATAACTAATGGAAAAAATAACAGTTCTTGGTCATGGACACAGACGTTTGGCCAGACTGTACATCAGCGTTATTATATTAAGTTTGTCTACCATCAGGGGTTTCGGGGTTTGGCATCATGGCCGGCTTTTTAAAAGGATGAAAAACACACAAATCAAATTTAGCTCTGTTCCTGGAGAGCGCACACTAAAGGATTAAAGTGTTTCCCTTTCATTTGTAAAAGAAGTCTATAGAGTGTAGAGGAAAAAAAAAGAGAGGGGAGAGGCATACCATTTAACCAGGATATTTGTTTCATGTGACGCCGGTGTTCATGTGAAATTCCCAATGAAGAGGATTTAGGTTCGAACATGATTAAAATGTTCATAAAACGGGAAGGTCGTTTGGGTCACGAAGACAAAACGAGCATTTGTCCTTCTGTGGAAGTCCGGTGCTGTGGAGATGACAGACGGCGGCCTCTGATTGGCCGGTTCCTGCTCGGATGGGATTTGCTGTCAACAGGTCCCAATTAGGCCAATCAGAATGGAAGGAAGTGGCTCAGAGAGGACACTTTGTTAGCGGCTCTGTTTGTGAAGCCGAGGCCGAAAACAAAACACAATCGGCTGTTCATTTTCTCTCTAACTGACCTGTTACGGATTCTGCCGAGGGATCCTGCCTTGTTTTGACCTCTGCATTTTTTCATGTCCGATGAGACCAATAAGGGGGGCATTGTTGTATGGTTTTAATGTAGCTGATGATATAAATGTGGCTTCGTATTGTGTCTCCAAGTTCTGAAAAGCGGGCAACGAGTGAGGCGACATCCTGCTTTAAATGTGTCATCGACGTCCATTGAAGTGGCGCACAAAAATCCCGGCGTATACAATATGCTTTTAGCGTCATGTGTTCGGTGCGTGCGGCTTGAAATAACACACAATGTGCAATTATATCACATTGTACAGAAAACTCTCAGCGATTCACAACAATCAGTGCACTTTGTACAATCTAACAGTTATCTACATTTATTTACAAGCAATTGTCCTCACTCATTACACTACTACCTGAGCTGTATATAAAGCGTATAGGCAGAATGTAATGTACTACAGTATATGTATTCACTCCCGTGTCTTAAAGGCTTACAGCCTGGAACAGAAATGGACTAAATTGTGATTACATGTCAAAAATCTACAAAAATAACCGTAATATTGCTGTGGATGGAAATAATTTGTAAATAAAAAAACAGAGAATGTGCAACTGCACAAGTATTCTGCTAAAAATTTGTTCTGATGCAACCGTCTGCCTTCTGGTTGTGTTTTATTTGTTTATAATGGATGTAACATTGCTCTGCATAATTTTTGACATTTGGAATATATTTTTCTTTTTCCAATCCAATCTCTGACTGTTTTTCATCAAGTTTTATTGCACTTCATTCTAGACCTCCATGGTCCTCATAATGCTTGTTGAGATACAGTATGTTCTGTGGGCTCTTCAACAAACTGTGCACAAGTCACGTCCACTCAACTAAAAATGAAACTTCTAAATACGAACTGCCTGCGACACAACAGATGTCACTGTGACGGGGGAAAAAACTTTTCAAATACGGTTTCAGGTGTTTTATTTGCAAATACATTTGCGAAGAAGATTAATTTTCTCCTCCCACTTCAATATTAAGAGCTTGTGTAGATGTGACCTATCCCAATGTTGTGAAGATAAGACTTATATAAATTTTGTTGTGTAGATATAACCTTTTCCAATGTTGTAAAGATAAGACTTATATACATTTAAAGACTTTAAACATCTAAGTAACTATTATGACATTCTGCAGTTTTGGGACGAAGGATGAAGCACTACCCTAACAATCCGTACAGTATATTGACTCCAGTGATTCCTGTATACATATCCATGTGATGTAGAGTGAAGAGTAGAGTAGAGAAGATATTGGTCTTAAAGTAGTATCACTAATATTATTCTAAAGGGTTTAGTGGAGCGTGAGGTTGGGAATGAGCTTCAGCACCAGATCCCAGTCTCCCATATTTGGAATAAGTCATTGTTTTTATAGTAACAGCTCAATCACATGGAAATGTGTATAGATGAGTATTTTACCATACACTGTATGGAAGGAGTCTCCAGTGTGAGCACTTTGTAACAGTCAGAGGTAACGCTATAGCTAATTTTAAGAAATAAACAAGAGAAATTGTGCTTTATGGTTTCTGTCACTTTTTTTGTCTTATTGACTTAAATAATATATAATATATATTATATATCAGTCTATTATATTAACACAATTGGAATTGTTGGTGAAAGGTTGTGATTTAAGAGGAATTTAAGCACAATTAAACTTTTTATATATGCTGTTTTTGAAAATTAACTGAAAAGAAAAGAAAAAAAAAGCTGATTATTTTTCCATAACAGCATGATACTTAATGGCTCCTATTTTTAATGGCATTTTTCCAAACAGATATTAAAGGTCCAATGTGTGTGTGTGTGTGTGTGTGTCTGTGTGTGTGTGTGTGTGTGTGTGTGTGTGTGTGTTAATGCCCCAGCTGAACTACCCCTCAGGCTGCCTTTATTTCACTCCTCTTCCAAACACACCATTTCAGTGTCTATGTTAATGAGCTACTGCTGAGCCACGCCCCTCAAGAGAACAGCAGAGCTGAGCAATAAAGCGGGGGAGGGTTATCTTCTTATATGTGGTCACATTAGAGGGAAAATCTAATTGTTGGGCTTAAGGTCCGGGGCCATTATCAAAATGTTTTTTGTTTGTACACCCCAGGTGGCATAGTGTTTAGCGCCGTGGCCGTGCACCTTCAGGGTCAAAGGTTCGATTCCCACCTGGGCGTCTGTGCGCATGCAGTTTGCATGTTCTCCCCATGATAGGGTACTCTGGTTTCCTCCTACAGTCCAAAAACATGCAGATAAAGCTAACTGGTGTTCCTGTGGTGTGTGAATGGGTATGCGGGGTGCACCCTGGCTTGTGTCCGAAGTTTCCTGGGATAGGCTCCAGGCTTTCTATGATCCTATATATAGAATAAGCATCATAGAAGATGAATAAATGCACACACCTATGCAGGATACGCATCTAAATGTCTAAACATACAGTAACTAAAAATTTAATTTTGCATTATAGGTGCCCTTTAATTTTTTTTAAGCATGGCACCATGAATGAGCCAAAAAAAAGAAGAAAAAGAATAAAACAGCTAGACTACATCAGCCAGTGACTGAAGTACAAATATTATTTACAGTAAAAATGCCTGCTACATTAATTTGACTCGAAGGAGGAAAAGCAGTGCATATGAATATTTTCTTAAAGCTCATAAAACTTATGGTGCATAAAATATGCTCGCTAACTTTAATATCACAACAGCACAGTCTGTATCAGTCTGATGGATTTTCCATCAGACATTATTTCAAATGAGGATTATTTTAAACTCTGTATGAAATCAGCAGGTAAAAGTAAACCAGCCCGAAGTGGACCGCGTCAGTCTCGGTGTGGTCCCTGCAAACCAGGGTTGTTTTTCCTCCGCTAGAATACGAGATCTTTAAGAGAAGCTTCACTCCGGCAGATAAGCGGCGTTTGCAGTGGGCCTCGGCTTCTTGTTGACACAGCGCTCATGCCGAGCGGGACGATTTTCCCAGAGGCCCCTGCTCCTTTTCCCAGACTCATTAATCATCGGCTCTGCAGGGGCCAATCGCACGTCGAGGCGTTCTGCCCAGGCCCACTTCCTGTCCTGTCAGCCAATCGGGCGCTGGAAACACCGAGACACTATGGAAAACATGAAGGCATAAAAAAAATATTATGTGCTTTGACAACAATATTAATTACCGGCGGTCTTCATCTCAGAGTGTAAAGAGGTCACGTCCGTGAAGATTTCCGAAACATTAAACCTGAGGTATCTTTTGTCACGGACTGAATGTACACCACAGGATATACACACGCATACACACACACACATACACTAAAGAGAAACACATACAAGGCCACAGGAAAAAAGAGCCGAACTAGTCCACTCTGTGTGTGTGTGTGTGTGTGTGTGTGTTAGTATTAAATATCACAATCACATTGCATTACTCATCGTACTTTCCTTTTTTTTTATTATTATGTAAGTAATAATACACTCGGGAGGGAGCGATTATAGGAAAATAATCACGATTGTCTGTCGGCATTGTATTCAATTTTCACAGCGCTTCTTTTTGCACTTCTACTAGATGCTAAACAGGATTTCTTGACTGACTATCTATGTATCTATCTATCTATCTATCTATCTATCTATCTATCTATCTATCTATCTATCTATCTAAACAAAACAAAACATTCTGGAGTGTTTTTTATTGTTCATTCCTCTAATAAGACAGCAGTTTGGCAACAGTTACCTTTAAAGGTCCCATATTTTACTTTTTTTTAACAAGTTAATACATGTCTCAGAGCTCCCCAGAGTATATGTGTGTGTGTTTGTGTGTGTGTGTGTGTGTGTGTGTGTGTGTGTGTATATATGTGTGTGTGTGTGTGTGTAATTGAGCGCTTGTTGGCCACCTTTCACTGGAAGGACCAAAACCCTCACTCCTGACGC
>JAOTRS010000028.1:1779375-1790091 GCA_028565755.1 Dinotopterus cunningtoni | reverse complement strand
CCCCCCTCAGAGTCAATGCTTTGTAGAACCACCTTTCGCTGCAATTAAGTCTTTTGCTGTATGTCTCTACCAGCTGTGCACATCTAGGAAGTAAAATTTTTGCTCATTATTCTTTGCAAAATAGCTCAAGCTCAGCCAGATTGAATGGAGAGCGTCTACAGTATGGAAAGCAATTTTCAAACCTTGCCACAGATTCTCAATTGGATTTAGATCAAACACATGAATATGCTTTGATCTAAACCTTTCCACTGTGGCTCTGGCAGTATGTTTAGGGTCGTTGTCTTGTTGGAAGGTGAAGATCCGCCCCAGTCTCAAATCTTTAAGAGGTTTTCTTCTAAAATTGTCTTGTATTTGGCTCCATCCAACTTCCCATCAACTCTGATCAGCTTCCCTGTCCCTGCTGATGATAAGCATCCACATAACCTAATGCCCCCACCACCATGTTTGGGGATGGCCTGTTCAGGATAATGTTCATGTGATTTTGCATTTAGGCATTTTGTCACCATCCACGCATTGTGTCCCCCACAGGGCTTGTCACAAACTTCTTATGGCTTTCTTTCAACAACGGCTTTCTTCTTGCCGCTCTTCCATAAAAGCCAGATCTGTGGAGAGTACGACTAATACAGTAGTTGTCAGGTTCTCCCACCTGAGCTGTGGATCTTCTCCAGAGTTACAGTACCATGGGCCTCTTGTGGTCTGCTTCTCTAATTAATGCTCTGCTTGCCTGGCTTGTCAGTTTAGGTGGACGGCCATGTCTTGGTAGGTTTGCAGTTGTGCCCTACTCTTTCTCTTTTGGGAGAATGGATTGAACAGTGCTCCGTGAGATGTTCAAAGCTTGGCATATATTTTTTTATAACCTACCCCTGCTTCAAACTTCTCCACAACTTTATCCCTGACCTGTCTGGTGTGTTCCTTGGGCTTTATGATGCTGTTTGTTCACTAATGGGCTTCGCAGAACAGCTGTATTTATACTGAGACTAAATTACACACAAGTGGACTCTGTTTACTAATTAGGTGACTTCTAAGGGCGATTGATTCCACTGGATTTTAGATAGCGGGATCAGAGCAAAGCTTTTAGTCTTTTATTTGTAAAAAAAAATTGAAAACCATTTATCATTTTCCTTCTACTTTACAATTATGTTCCACATTGTGTTGGTCTATCACATAAAATCCCAATAAAATAGATAATGTGACGAAATGTGGAACAGTTCAAGGGGAATGAATACTTTTGCAAGGCACTGTATAACACTCATCTGACGTTTGACACTTAAATAACACTCCTTTTACTCATTAACACACTTGTTGATATAGTCTTTAACGCTCTATGCCACACTATTATCCGTAAGCACAAATAAAACAGAAACCTTGAAGCCGAATCACGTTCTTCCTTGGCACGTAGGAGGCGTGGCCTGACGTTATAAGGTGGGGACTGTATGTTTTTAAAGCGATCGCAGAGTTCATATCTCATGCAACTGACGTGTTCTTTATTTATACACACATCAGCTGTTATCTTTCAGTGTATGGGACATGTGTAATACAAGACTCTTACTCCACACACACACACACACACACACACACACACACACACACACACGTTACCATATGCACAAACGCACACACACCCTCTCAGGTTATTAGTGGCCTCTCAATCCTTTAACACCAAGCTGTGTTCTACCTGCTAAGTGTGTTTGGAGAGCAGTGTGCACAAACAGAGGGAAATGGGGTGTGATGTTGTGGGAAACACAGGTGTGTGTGTGTGTGTGTGTGTGTGTGTGTCGCTGTGTGTGGTTTTTAATACTGTGTGTGCTGCTCCTTTTAGTATCTGTGAAGCCTTGCAGTGTTTTGTAATAGCACCAGATGAGACCTTTTATTTTCTCAGGTTGTAAACCTGCCCGTTCTTCTTGACAAAAAGCCTCCAGCTCGCATAAATTCCTGGTCCGTCCTGCATGTTTGGGATCGCTCCAAAGTCTCTGTGTAATGTTGAGGTCAGGTGACTGCGATGTGCGCGTCAGAGTCATCATTTTTTGTTGTTGTTGTCCTAAACTTGTCCCTTGGATCATTGCTGTGTTGGAAAGTCCAGCTGCGTCCCAAGAGCAGCATCTGCTCTGATGAATGCAAACAGGCCTCGGACCGGTGACGGCCTCGGATATTCATCTTGCAATCAGTTTTGACTCAATACCCATGTGCCACTGCAGCTCACAACTCCCCACCAGAACATCAGAGATCCACCTCCATGATTCTCCATGAGCTGTACTCCTTGGTGTCTTCTCTCCAAACATAGCCATTCAATTCAATTTCATTTGTATAGCCCTTTTAACAATTGACATTGTCGCAAAGCAGCTTTACACAATCAAAATAACTATTTAAGTTTGTATAAGATGTGAATGTGTATAAATCACAATGATAAGACTGTCCCTGATGAACAAGCTGAGGACGAGGAAAAACTCCCTGAGATGGTAATAGGAAGAAACCTTGAGAGGAACCGGACTCAACAGGGAACCCATCCTCATCTGGGTGATAACGGATAGCAGGGATTGATCTGCATCATACTGTGTGAGACTGGAAGTTTAGTATAAGTATATTATAGGAGGCTCGCGTAGACTATAGGAAAATCCAGTCCTGAACTATCGATTGACTGAGTCACAAGTCTTTAGAGAACAGCTGTCTGCATCAGCCGAGGACAGGACCGTCTATGTGGAAAAGTGGAACCGTCCCCAGTCACCATACGCATCCCAGGCAGACCACATGGGGCATCCAAGCGACGAGATTTCCAACCAGAAGCAGGACTCCAGTACGAGTCAGACAGGTCCAGGGGGCAGAGGGGGTCTGGATCACTGGCAGCTCAGGAGTGACATATATAGCTCGACAGAGAGACAGGGAAACGGAAAGAGAGAGAGGGAGAGAGAGAGAGGAGAGAGAGAAGAGAGCAGAAGAGATGGAGAAATGGCAGTTAGTTGAATGTATATTTCGTGCAGAGTGCAAGCAGGGATTCCGGCAGGACTAACTATGACAGCATAACTAAATGGGAGAGCCAGAAGGAAACACAGACATGAGGGCTCTCTGAAGATGTAAAGCGACCAATCAGATCACCGTCAACAAACCTGAGTGATCAATGAGAGTGGGGAAGACAGCATCTAAACATACCAGTTCACCGTAATACTCTACATCCCTCTAAGTCCCCCAGATCTGCTCCTTTACCCAAGGCAAATCTCTTTACAAAAATGCTAAATAGTTTTTTAGCCTAGACTTAAACACTGAGGCTTTGTCCGAGTCCTGAACACTATTTGGAAGACTATTCCACAACAAGGGGCTTTGTAAGAAAAAGCTCCGTCCCCTGCTGTAGTTTTCTTAATACATGGTACTGACAAGCAGCCTGCATCCTTTGATCGAAGTAGGCGTGGCGGATCGTAAGACACTAGCAGTTCACTAGATACGGCGGCGCAGTATTTATACATCAATAGTAGTATTTTAAAATCGATGCGAAATTTCACAGGGAGCCAATGCAGTGTGGATAAGATATTTGTGGATGGATAAGCCATGATGGTTGTGACCAGAATTTTATTAGCATCCTTGTACATTTTTAGGTTTTCTGTATTTCATATTCTTACTTCTTTAATTAAATATTCTCTCTATATATTTTTTTAATTAATTGTACTTGCTAGTATTTTACTGCATATCATACTGTGAATGGCCGTGAGTGTGACAAATTACATTTGAATTTGAATTTGCTGCAATCACTGCAATTGACTTTGTGCTAGAAGTTTTCATGCTTGTTTAGGTTCTGTTTGGTTTAACTTGCAACTTGACCATGCAGGCTATAGTATGTTTTTAAACAGATGCAACCTCTACAAGCCTACAGTATATTTCACCTGAAACTGCGTGTTTTTTTTTCCTACCAGTTGCTAAAAATCTTCACTGGTCTGCTTGATCATGGCTTGATGTCTACAGAACCCCAAATATACCACTGGTTAGCACGGTGGCCTTGCACCTCCAGGGTCTGGTTTGTTATCGGGGTCTGTCTGCATGGAGTTTGCATGTTCTCCCCATGCTTGGTGGGTTTCCTCAGGGTACTCCGGTTTCCTCCCACAGTCCAAAGACATGCAGCTTAGGCGTCTAATTGGCATTTCCAAATTGCTCATAGTGTGTGAATAAGTGTGTGTGTGTGTGTGTGTGTGTGTGTGTGTGTGTGTGCTTGTGCTCTGCAATGGACAGTGCCTAGGTCACAGGTCATATGGCTCAGTGGAATGATTAAGAGAGAAAGAGAGAGTGGCACATCTTAATGTACTCAGTAACAGGAGACAAAAACCCTTCCCTGGTCGACCTTTGATCCTACAATGTTTACTCCTGAACCTCTGAGCGGCCATTCTGACTTGATGTCACTTGCTGAACTCAGAGCTGGGAAGAGCTTATACGTGGGAATTCATAATAGAGGACACATTTCATTATTTATTTATTTATTTATTTTTACATGTACATAATTTATGAGCAAGGTTGTATGCATTAATTACTCTAAAACAAATAATGTACACTGCCTGGCCAGAAGAGTCTGATGAGTCCAGTCTGACCCAATTGCTCAGAGCGATGGTTTCGTCAGGGTCAGAAGGGAAGCGCGTGAAGTAACGCACACATCACTCTGGAAGAGGCGCAATATTTTTCCATCGCTCCAAAGTCCAATCATAGCAAATTCAAGTTTTTATTTTTTCCTGATTCAGTGATTTTCTTAAGGACACACAGCTGTTTCGTCCCTATCCTGTTAGTTCTTATCACATTGTGTGTGTGTGTGTGTGTGTGTGTGTGTGTGGAAATGCTCTTACTTTCACTATTAACATAGTTTTTCTTTTAACATGATGTAAAGAAATTGTTATTTTTCATTCGTACTTTTTTCTACCACATTTCATTGGTGAAGTTGACCTTACAATTTTAGCAGTTTCGCCAACTTTCTAGTTATTTTCTTTGCTTTGAGGCAGACTAATAATTAATGCAACCTTTCTAATATGTTGTTGTTTCTATGGTAACAGCTTGTTCACAGGGATTAACAGATTCTTCATAAAAACACGTGGAGTCGTTGGCATAGTGACTTCTTCTGTAAAAAGATTTTCATTTAATATTTTTAGAAGGAATCACCAGGGTCAACAGTTTGCAAGACAATATGTAACATAGTGTTTTCAGGGCATACTGTAGGTGTTTCTGTAACATTACAGAGAGAGAGAGAGAGAGAGAGAGAGAGCATGCAGTCTGCTCCACTGATTGTTTTCCTATAACAGCGAAACCCAGAGTGTTTTATTCCTTACTTAATCTCTGAATAATTCAGCCGTAGCGATGCTGAGTCTCAGGACGTTGCTACTGGGAAAGTTATTATGATCAATTTCACTATATTAGAGAGAGTCGAAGAAAGAGTCAAAGTGAGCGAGAAGTAGGTCCTGCTGTGATTCATGGATGACCGAGCCCACTGGTCATTGACCCCGTCTCCATATACACACCAACACTGAGGTGGTTCTTTCTTTCTTTCTTTCTTTCTTTTTTAGTCAAGCTGTAATTAACCTCAGTGCCTGCAGCCATGCATCACAGGAGCAGAAGTCTGGAAGGCAAACAGAAGCTGCTGGAGCCTGACAGAGCGAGAAAGAGAAAGAGAGAGAGAGAGAGAGAGAGAGAGAGAGAGAGAGGTTGCTCACGGGTGAACAATCAGGACCACACCACTCCCAGAAAGCAGAATACAAGAGAATGAAGAACGGCTAGGAATTTAACAGGTTGACCCTTTGACACTTTGTGGTGTGTCACTTATAATATATTTATATTTTTCTTTTTTGTCAATTGGATATTATGGGGGCACTATTAAAAGTCCTGTTAATTGCCCTAAATCTTTAGGCTCTTATTACTATTATTATAATTATTAAACATATTCACCATGTTATTCAAAATGTCCTAAAGTTTTAAAAAAAATAATAAATGCATGCTCAACCAATTAGATTTTTATTGACCTTAAAATTTTAACCAAAGTGATTTACAGGTGAAGATGCAGAAGAGATCCTCTAGAAAGGAAACACTAGAAAGGTAATTCATTAAAGCACCCTTAAAGTGTCTATAAAAATTTTTTTTAAAGGTTTTTGAACCTGTCTCTAAGTGCTCTACACACCTGTACTCCTGCTCATCCATGCAGTTATCCAATCAGCCGATCACGTGACAGCAGCGCTACGCATAAAATCTTTCAGATTTAGGTCAGGAGCTTTAGTTAATGTTCATATTGTGAAAATTGTGATCTCTTTGACTTTGACTCTTTGACAGCCGTGGCATGGATGTTAGTGCCAGATGGACTGGCTTGGGTATTTCAGAACCTCCTGATCTCTTCAAGACAGAATTATACCAAAAACAAAAAACATTCTATTCCATTGGTGGAAACTGTGAGAGAATCGCCATAAGGAAGGTTTGAGCTGACAGAAATGGTAGGGTAGCTCAAATAACCACTCTGCAAAACCACCATGAGCAGAAATGCATTTCAGAACATGTCAAACCTGGAGGTGTAACCTTGAGAGCTACATTAAAGATCCACCCAAAATGGACAAGTTCAGAAACCCCACCTGGACTTTTTTCAATCTTCAACCATCTCTTGGATTGGAGTGTGAAGGAAATACATATGCTTCTTTTATTTTATTGTAAAGCTGGAATTGTTTTCCAGAGGCAGCGGTACATCAGCGGTTAAGCTTCTGTGCTTCTTCAAATCCCACTCTTCCCGAGACTTCCCCACTCTCAAGCTCTCGTGAAGGTTTCACTCATTCATTTTCCAACTGCTCAGCACTGTGCTTGGATCGGATACTGACAACTTGCAAACCGATTTGAATAAACACATATTTCAAAAGCCTGCACATAAACATAAATCAAACACCTCCTTGAGTAAACATGAATTAAAGTATAAAAATACAACCCTTTAAAGATAATTGTACTGCTCTAGCAGCTTAAATATATCACTGGCATTGGCCATTATATTACCACTTCTGTCTCCTGTTCAAGATGGCTGCCATTTTTTAAGTGGCCAGGGTTTTTGATTTAGGACTTGATGTCTCGAAACTCCTGTCGTATATCAAGCACAGCCCGATATTAAAAACATCTGCAGGATCTATCCGACCCGTGTTTGCGCCATTTTCCCGCTCGACTGGCTGGAAACGTTCCTTTTCGGCTCTTCCCAGTCCACCATGACGGTGGTTCCGGCTCGGCGCTCTGGCCCAGCTTGGCCCGTTATTTACAGCGACTTAGGGATGGCCTGTTTGTCCAAGTAGCGCACATAGTTGACCCGGAACCTATAAATTCATGATTAATACTTTTTTGCATCTCCGAGTCAGATCAGGTCAGTGTGAGGTGGAAGAGTAGGAGGAGGGGGAGGGATGCTACGCTAGCCTGTACAAAGCCACAAGTTGAGTTGGTGTGTCTTAATAAGGTTGTTTGATTTCTAGTTTCGGGAATATTGCCCGTAGTGTGTAACCGTGTGTATGTGTGTGTGCCCTGCGATGGATTGGCACCTTGTCAGGGTCCCCCACGTCTCCTGGGATAGGCTCCAGGTCCCCCACGACCCTAAATACAGGATAAAGTGGTATAGAAGATGAGTGAGTGAGAGTAGTTGATGGAGAATATTGATTTAGGAAAGAGGAGATATTGATCATGTATGATGGTGTTTGATTGTGACTATTGCAGTTTGATAGAGAGAGCTGGTCTGAGTTGTTTTTATAGTGGTTGGTTTTGATAGTACTGTAAATGGTATTTATTACAGTAAATTTGGTGTTTTGTTTTGAAGTTGAATTGTATTCTTGTCTCATGGGTGTAGATGTTGGTGAATCTTCATGTTTATGTAAGTGCTTGTGTTTAATGGTGAATGTTGGATTTTGATGGTGAATGTTTATGCTTTGTAGTGAAAGCTAAAGTGTTATGGTGAATGGATTTTGTAGGTAATGTTGAAGTGTGATGTGTGTTTGATACTAAATGTAATGGATTTTGATCATGAATGTTGGAGTTTGATGTTAAACAGTGGTGTTTGATTGTGAATGATGGTGTTTTAGGTTGAATGTTAGAGTTTGATGGTGAATGTTGGTGTTTGATGGTAAATGTTGAGGTTTGATGATGAATGATAGTGACTGTTGGTGCTTTGTAGTTAATGTTGGTGCTTTGTAGTGAATGTTGAAGTGTGATGGTTAATAAAGGGGTTTGAAATTGAAGGTTGAGTTTTTGTTGTGAATGTTGAAGTGGGATGAATGTTGATCTTTGAATGCTAAATATTGGATGATCCTAACTATAATGGATTTTGACAATGCATGTTGGAGTTTGATGGTGAATGTTGGGGATTGATGGTGAATGATAGTGTTTTAGGGTGAATGTTGAAGTTTGATGGTGAATGTTGAGGTTTGATGGTAAATGTTGGTGCTTTGTAGCGAATGTTAATGTTTTGTAGTGAACGTTGAAGTGTAATGGTGAATGAAGATGTTTGATGGTGAACGTTGAGTTTTGTAGTGAATGTTGGAGTGTGATGAATGTTGGTGTTGGGTGCTAATTATTGGATGATGCTAAATATAATAGATTTTGATCTTGAATGTTGGGGTTTGATGGTGAATGTTGAGGTTTGATGATGAATGTTAGAGTTTGATGGTAAGTGCTGGAAATTGATGAAGAATACTGCTGATTTGTAGTGAATTTTGAAACAGTGAATCAGTATATATTGGAGAACACCAGTGTTTCAAAGTTTTTTGTGCATAGAATTGGGTTTTGTTCAGAAAGTCCAGTCCTTTTGAGGAGAAAGTCTAACTCTAGCATAATAAGGGCATGATAAAATACCTTTGATAAACTTCTTAGTAGGGAGAACTAATAAATCTCATACAAACCTTTTAATGTGAAATTGGCTCAAATTTAAGAAAAAAAAGGACCAGACTGACTGAGTCTGTTTCTGAGGCCTGAGCCATGATTTATCTGCTGGCGTTCAGCGAGGAATTAAGAGCGCGATGCCGGTTGTCAGCATCGCTGTGGTGAAATTTATGGAAACTGCGTCGTTCCACTTCACAGCTAATGCATTTTCCATGAGAAGGATGAGATGAGCTAGTTTTTTCCCCCCATCTCTGTCTGTGTCTTGCTGCCCTGCTGCAGTGTCATGAACGAACAGAGAGAGATGAGTGAAGTAATTATAGAGGAAAAGACAAAGAGTGCCTAATTCACCTCCCGCAGTTTTATTCATCACGGATGAGAGAAGGCTTATTTCATTACCGGTCTTTCATTTGCTGACTAGACACAAAGAAAACGTACTGCGGAGACGTCAGGAACTCGCTAATCTGCCCAGTCCTTGTGTAGGCAGTTTGTTCTAGACCTAATCTACCTGCTGTGCACACAGTGTTTAGGAAGTGCGTGTGAATAGAAGGAGGCTCTTTCTGGACTGAACGCGTCACGCAGAGACTGATGGGAGAGATGAGGGTCATTTATCTGACTGATAGGGATGACATGTCTCCTCTTCTCGCTCAGTCAGAGGTGGGTGAACACAAACACCTAGACAATGATGGATCACTGCAGGGACAAGGTAGACACTGATTGTCTGCGCTTTAGAATTAAAAAGGAAACAAAATTACAAGGGTTGCACTGAATCGATGCATAACCACCAGTGCCGTAAAATTCACATTGCTTGTTAATGATCTTCTTCCCAACTAGAAGTCGTTTAATTCAAAGTTGACCCTTTCACTCTTTCCGTAGCCAAAAGCAGATCGGATTGCTCGCTCCTGGTGCGTGGCGGTCAGTGCTTTTCTGACTGACTGAACCCTCAGATAACGATCAGGAGGTCGGAGCAAGTGGACAATGCTCAGGCCAGGGCCGTGAACCCATCCATCACGAGGGGGGACAAAAGCAAGTGGCAGCCCAGGAGAGGAGCACTTCTGTGGGTTTGATTAGCCAGCGGCGGCCCCTGTTGGGCCTGAGTGGATTTCAAGGAACCAGATGACGCAAGTTCAATCAAAACATGAAGCTGTCTTGCTGAATTCCAACAGGGCAACCTTAATGCATGGTTAATCTTCCTTAGTACACAATCTTCCTTGCTTTATCAAACCATAGGAAGGATACTTGTATTTCTTCAGTGCTCCATATGGACAAACAAGCAGAACACAGCTTATTATTACAAATCAACATTTCTTCAGCTACTTCAATCGAGTTTAGAATAGATCTTAAACATATACCATGTTAAACCTTCTGTCATGCTTTCAATCAAGACTAACATGATGTCTCTAAGCTTTAAAGCAGCATCTTTCCCAAATCCAGGGGGTGGAGGGAACTGAGTACATGCACTTTTTTTTACTTTACTTAATTACATATATAATATTCTATATTTCTACAAATTAATGTACTTTTAATGCTACGGTGAGCTACACATTTGATACTTAAGTGAATGTGAAGGTGAGTACTTCTGTACTTTTAATCATGTACAAAAGTATTTGAGGACTTTTACTTAAGTAACATTTGGGAATCTCTACTTTTACTTATGTTCAGGATTTGTGTACTTTGTCCACCTCTGCCCAATTCAGGGAACTGCTTTTTGTAATCGACTTAAATAATTGACCAAATATATAATATCCGAATCTTCTACAAGGCTGTTTACCTCAAAATTATGCCCTTTAAGTAGTGTTTCGGTACAATGATAAACATTTACCACTTACCTACTTATTTATTTATTTAATCATTTATATTAGAGATTCGACCTTTATA
>JAOTRS010000028.1:1621493-1637064 GCA_028565755.1 Dinotopterus cunningtoni | reverse complement strand
GAGTTCATCTCATAAAAAATGGGAGCAAAAACAAAAGTGTTGCGTTTATATTTTTGTTCAGTATATATATATATATAAGAATAGACTACCTGACGAATGAAATTGGTGGCTCAGTGGTAGGTTTCTCACCTGCAATGTAGAAGACCTGGGTTCAATTCCCGACCAAAGCCAAACCACTGGATGCATTGCCGATCCCAAGCCCGGATAAAGTGGGAGGGCTGCATCAGGAAGGGCATCCAGCATGAAAGCTGTGTGGATTGGTCATTGTTAGCAGAAAGACTAACAACAACACTTCCTGGCCAAAAAAAATCACACACGCTAGGATTTCATTAAGTCACATTCATTTAGCTTTGATTGCATCACACAATCTGGTGTCCAGTTCATAAGTGAAAATGATTCCTTGTGCTCCCAGAGCCACTCTTTCACTCTCTTAGTTCTGGAATATGGCCGTAACATCAGGGAAATAAAACGCTGTAGATGTTATAACCTGGTCATTCAGTACATTCAGGTTGTCAGCTGACTTCATTTTATTGCCACATACAATTGCTGAGCCTAGACCTGAGCAACTGAAGCAACCCCAGACCACTGTACCTCCAGAGGCTTGTACAGTGGCCACTATGTGTGATGAGTGCATCGCTTTCCTTCTTACCCTGACGAGCCCATCGCTATGGAATTGGATCAATCGGGATCAGTCTTATTAGACCACATGACCTTTTTCATTGTTCCAAAGTCCAATCTTTATGCACCCTAGCAAACTGAAGCCTTCTGAAATTGTGACCCTTTTAGTCCTGGTAATGTAGCTTTGCTTAAAGTAAGGTACAAATCACAAAAAAATACTTGAAAAAAAAATTGTGCAGCTATCGTGCAACTTTATTACATGATAATAGTTTTTTTTTTGTTTTGTTTTTTCATTTTAAATGTAGTTTTGACTGTTTCAAAACTTGTATTAGTATTATTAGTAGTAGTAGCAGTAGTAGTACGGTTAAGGTCAGGATTGGTTTTCTGATTCACCTGTCAGGAGAAGGGATTCTTAGAAGCTTTTTTCTAGAAACCCACAGCAGAGGGATTTCCTTTCTACATAAAAACTCTTTCATGAAGTGAAGAGCTCCTACTTTTCAAGCCCTCATGAAAAGTTTTTTTTTCTAATGTTGTAAAGTGTTCGATTCCTTAACGCAGTTGAGTTCTGAGACCATATCATTCTGATATCAGTGAAATATCAATCTTGCTACAGCATGTAAGTATTAGTTAACTGCCAGTGTTACAGACAAACGTGAACAACCTGTCAGGCTGATCAGGGCCCCAGACTTGTTCAGCTGGGCATCTGTTTTAAATGCTAAATGCTAATGAGGGCTTGCTATACAGCTAATTAAGATTTAACGCTTCTGTAGGCAGCTAACGACAGGATGGTGGTAGTTTTTCAATTTACATTCTTGTCATTCTTGGCAGCATTGACACCATTAATGCTAGCCGCCTGTTAGGAGGTCTTTTAGATGCTAATTATGTTTATAAACAGCCTTGGAGGTGAGACGATTTTACATTAGTCTTTAAGACCGATGCTTAAATGTACTGTTCAAGTTTCTAGTAAGTCATCACCTTTAATAGTGTTTCACTAAGAATTAAGTAACAGAGGTGTAATGGTCCACTGTGGGATTAGAATCGAGGTGTCAATTTAAAAGATAATCATAGAAATTATTTTTTTAAAAGGAACAAGGAATTGGTGCAGAAAATAGTCTCATGTATCATTTAGAAGTTACTATATCATATTGTTTTCTATATTGTGCCTCTATTAGCTAATATTTACATGATGTAGCTGGCGAACAAAGGATACAACACCCTCTCAGAAAATATTTAGCAAAAACGTGATGCAATGTTAACTGGCAAGGCTCAGGTTTCATTAATTCTTGTGTCTATTGGTATCGTTGAAGGGCAAGATGGATTGCGTCCTTAGAGATTTGATTTAAGACCGACTCTCCACCTCTGCTCTTCCTGAAGGTGAAACCGAACAGCTATCCATTCATCCTCTTGGCACCAAGGATCTAGATCACACCTTCATGTTTCCCAAAAACAAACAAGTAAATATATAAGCAGGGCTGGACATTTGGTTTAACCATAGGGATCCTCAGGAACTTGGTTCACTTCAGTCCTTTAACTCATGACATGGTGTTCTCAGTGTTTTACACATTTCCATTTAAAAAGACATGCACTACTCCTCTCCACTTGCTCGTCCTTTTTCTTTTTCCCTGTATTCTTGTTCTGGCTTGGCTATCAGCGTCAAAGCCAAAGGGTTATTTCAGTTCACTCGAATTGCTTTCAGGGAAGTTGGCTATGTTTCTCGATGATGTGCAGAGAACAGGTGCCAATTCCGTGCGCCGTCCGACAGCTTCTTCCGTTTCATCTACTGCACATCAGTCCTCAGATGTCGAGTTGTGTGAAGCAAAAGATTTAAAAAACGCCTTCCTTTCGGTTCAACGCCATCTCAGAACCTCTCGGATGAATCCTTTCATATCAGTAAATTTAAGCACTCTGTGTATTCACCACATCTTCTTTTGCTTCTAGTTTTAAACGGAGCAGATTTACACAGCTGTCCAGAATCATCATCATAACGTAGTTGCCAAGATTCTTGATTGCAACAGTTGGACAGTTGCTTATGCTCTTACAAAAGCTTTTGGGAGTCGATCTTAGTGCCACAGCTTGTACAAGTGCCAGCTGAAATTATTTCAGCCTACCCAACCATGATGTAGTCTGGGTGAAAAGTGTTGCAGTAAGTGCTTTATCTTCTTCAAAATCTATCAACAGGAATAGTGGGGGTGAAACAGGAATTCATCCCATTGCAGTGCCATCATCATCACTAATTCACATCTAGGGGCAATTAAGCTTTGCATATTCCACATTTACATAGTGAATATGCAAAACTGCAAAAGGAATTTGTAACCTGTATTCAGGATTGAACCAGGGACCCTGTGAAAAGGCAAAGCTACCCACATAAACGATTCAAGTACCTCTCCCAGCAGAAACAAAAGTCCAATAGGTGGAGTAAGCATTGGTCCAGTTCCTTTTGCCTGGGTGGAGGCAAACCAGTTTCAAATTCCTCCTACCTAAGCAGATGCCACCCAGAGGTCCATCAGGTGGGATCCAGTTCCTCTTACCTGGGCAGAGTCTACTCAGAAGTACAGGGGATGGAGGGAGACCTGATCTAGGTCATCCAACCTGGACAGAACTGACCCAAAAGTCTAGGAGGTGAACCAAGACCTAAACTAGCTTCTCCTACCTGGCCAGAGTTCACTGAGAAAAATTTAGTAGGATGAGTCAGACCTTATCCACCTGGACCGAGTTGACCCAAAAGTCCGGAGGATGGAGATGAAGGTCTCTTAGGGCAGTGGTGGCTCAGTCGGTTAAGGCTGTGGGTTACTGGGTTACTGATCGGAAGGTCGGGGGTTCAAGCCCCAGCATCGCCAAGCTGCCACTGTTGAACCCTTTAGCAAGGCCCTTAACCCTATCTGCTCCAGGGGCGCTGCAAGCTGGCTGACCCTGCGCTCTGACCCCAGTTTCCTAATTGGGATATGCGAAAAAAGGGGCAGTGGTGGCTCAGAGGGCTATGGCACTGAGTTACTGATCAGAAGATTGCCGGTTCGATCCCCAGCTCTACCAGCTTGCTACTGTTGGGCCCTTGAGCAAGGCCCTTAACCCTATCTGCTCCAGGGGCGCTGTATCATGGCTGAACCTGCGCTCTGACCCCAGTTACGCTGGGATATGCGAAGAAGGAATTTCACTGTGCAGTAATGTATATGTGACAAATAAAGGCTTAACTTAACTTAAACCCGTCCAGTTTCTCCTACCTGGGCAGAGATGACCCTAAACTAAAGGATGTGAACTCACACCAGATCCAGCTCCTCTCACCAGGGCAGAGTTAACCTAGAAATCTAGGGGATGGTGTGAGGCCTTGTCCAGCTTCTCGTACCTGGGCAGAGTTGACCTTAAAGTAAAGAATATGAACTCAAACCTGATCCAGCCCCTCCATCTGGGCAGAGTTGAATGAGGGAATGGAGAGGGGCCTTTCACAACTCCTCCTACTGTATCTCAGCAGAATTGCCCCAAAAGTCTAGGAGTGAACCCGGGCCTGGTCCAGCTCTTCCTACCAGGGCAGAATTGACCCAAAAGTCCAGTGGGCGGAAGTAGACCATATCTAGTCAATCCAAAATCCCAGGGGGTGGAGCCCACTCGGTATGTTTTATTTATTTATTCATTAATTCTTTCTTTCTTTATACCATTTATCCTGTACAGGGTCATGGGTGCCCTGCAGCCTATCCCAGGAGACTTTGGGCATAAGGCAAGGTAAACCCTGAACAGGGTGCCAATCGATTGGAGGACACGCACACACACATACAGGCAATTTTGGAAACTCCAGTTAGCCTAATCTGCATGTCTTTGCCGTAAATCAGAGTACCAGGAGGAAACCCACCAAGCACCGGGAAAACATGCAGACTCCATGCACACAGACCCAAGGTAGGAAGCCAATCCTGGAGGTGCAAGGCCACGGTGCTGAGCACTAAGCCACTGTGCTACCTTGTTTCATTTATTCCAATTTCAATTTACTATTACAGTGTAACTGCATCTGATCAGATCCTTCACTGTTAAAGAACCTAAATATTTCAGGTGTCAGTTCTTACTTCTGGCCTACATCATATTCCAGACTACTTTCTCTTTTCAGCTACCTGCAGAGCCGGAGATGAAAGACTTTGCTAACTGTTTGAGAGCAATCATTTCAGTTTGTTCAAAGTGTTGCCACTTTAGAGAACATTCTAACAAAACACCTGGATTCATTATGATTAGAGGAAAGAATTAAGAGTATATAGTTAAACATGTTTCCAGCTGGTCAGGCTTAAATCTGTTGCATGTTAATATGCAAATTAGCTCATTATGAACACAAACAACTTTCAATGCTGTTCCTCACTTTCAGTTCCTTAATAAATGAGACAGCTGCTGTCAAAAAAATTTCAGGCCATGTTTAATCTTACTAATGTTTTGGGGGTTTTGGCTCCCACAGATGTCTTAGCACACTTGGATAAAATGCAACCCCAGACCTCCTGCCGATTTAAATGTTTCACATGCATCTTGGGTGCGTTTTCACTTTAATATTTAATGCTGGATAATCTCCATCCTGTTACTCACAACACATATAATGACCAAGCGTAAATGTATGTGTGTAAGTTTTTAGACCTTTGAGTTGCTCATTATGTGTGTACACTAAGTGGCATTCTGTCATACAAAATATTTCAACCTAGCAATGAACTTGCAGTGTTTCGAAAACAAAAATTATGTTACATTTTATTAAATCCTGAATGATATTTCAACTCTTTGACTACAACTATTAATTCCCCAGGTCAGTGGGAGGGGGGCAACTGGGGATCTTGGGAGTAATGGCCTGGGACATCCATTTATACATGCAACTGGCCTATTTGATTAAAATGTGTTAAAATGGCAGTGTGCATGCACAAAAAGCCTCCCACATACTTTTTTTTGTTTTTGTTATTTTGGCATTTCATTAGATATCAGCTTGGAAATAAATCACTACTGAAAATCTGTTTTGTGAAACTCAGTGATGATTAACTTTTAATTCTTAAATCAAGTTCTGCAAGTCCCCACCATCCTTGGTTGGTTTCCTGAGGCACTGTGGTTTCCTCCCACAGTCCAAAGACAGTTAGGTTGATAGTGTGATCAGGTTTTGCAAATTGCCCATAGTGTATGCATTGTGTTGGCAGCCCATCCATGGTGTACCCTGAGTTCCATCTGAGAGGCTCCAGGCCCCCCATGACTATACACAGGATAAGTGGGATACACAATGGATGGATGGACTTTATGACTCTGATTGGATGGATTAATGGATGGATGGATGGATGGATGGATGGATGGATATTATAGCCCTGATTGGATGGATGAGTGAATGGATGGGTGGATAGGTACTATGGCTATAACAACAAACATTGGATGTATGGATGGAAGGATGGCTGGATGTGGGCTATAATGGCCCGGAATGGATGGATGGTATTATGGCCCAGATTAATTGGATTGATGGAGGATGGTATTACAGCCCACAATGGAAGGATACATGGATGAACTGATAGATGGTACAGTGGCCCAGATTGGATGGATGGATGGATGGATGGATGGATATTATAGCCCTGACTGGATGGATGGATGGATAGCCCTGATTAATCATTGATTGTATAATTGAGGATCCAGATTACTAAAATGAAGACAGATCTCCAAAAAAAACAATATGGCCATGGTATGTGTCATCTGTATAATTTATCTTAAGACAGAGCAATATGAACAACGTCTTAGATGTGTGGTTTAACTAAATATGCTTTGTCATGCCCGATTTTTAACCCCAGAGGTCAAAAAATGTTGCAAAAGTATTACATAATTTGAAGCATACAGGCCGGCATAATTAAATAATGCTGGAATAAATCTATAGTGTTTTTTATATATATATATATATATAAAAACCATGGATTATAGTAAGCTATAGTCATATTGCACATTTGGAGTCTTCCTAAAGGTGTTTTTGTTTCTGTTTAAAAACCAGATAAAAAAAATAATAAAACAGCCCAAATGGTAAAACATCTGGTCCGGAATGTGCACATATTGTGGCCTGTTGTGTTTTATTGTTTGTCTACTGCTGCTGTCATGTTTTTCTTACCTGAGCATCTTAATTCCAATATGGCCGTCGACAGGTGGCCTGAACTTGTGTGGCTGAACGGACAGCAGGAGGCATTACGCCAGGAGCTGTTGAGGGGCAAAATGCCCGGCTAACGTGTTCAATTCATCAGGCTTTGTTCCTGTTTCTTCTTTGTTGGTGGTGAATCCGTGACAGCTACAGTATCTATTGAAGCTTCGTCAGGCTTAACAAAAGCCGTCTCATGAATACGTTCCTCTTAATCACATAGCAGACGCTCTAGCACATTCTGTTCATTTAATTAGTGAGGATGAGTCAACGGAGCGATGCTCTTATCAGCTCCACCTTCAAAAGCGCGTGTCCGGCGGGTCTTTCCTACGGCGGCGTCTTCGTAATGACAGTTCAATTTCTCTGCAAACTTGCTTTCTTATATTGTGTCACACAGTGATGTGCTACGTGCTGTTGCTTTTTAAGCCCTGCTGCCCAGCAAGCCTTGTTTTTAATATAATTACATGTTCTGTTCGTCTCGCTTTCCTTTGTTGATGTTTTTCACATTTAATTGTGCGAGATTAGCTGGCAGCTGTGCTAGCACGAGTCAATTCCCGACCTGTCACGGCGAACAGAGTGCCGGCTCCATCTTGTCCCAGACGATACTGTGAAGCTAGCAAGGGCTCTGAAACTGTTACCTAAAGCACAGTTAAAGAGACAGAGTTAGAGAGAGAGAGAGAGAGAGAGACGACAGGTGTGCCCATGAGATCAGAGACTCTCAGGGAAACACAGTAATCACTTTAAATCACGGTAAAAGGGAAAAAAAGGTCATAAATTTAAAAAAGGGCCTGGGATCATGTTAATGCTCATCCAAGGTGAAGCCATCCCGAAAGACACCCGTTAGCACCCCTGTTGTTCCTCCCTGCGTCTTCGTATTGGACCCGGAATACTAAGTAGACAGGCGTCGATAGCCGTTTACGTGATAAATCTCAATATTAATACAGTCACCGCTCCGGCGTTCCACTTGGGAGGAAGTTGGCGAGATAAAGGCGTCCTTTATTTTTTGACAGATTTTCAAAAGAGCAGTGCGTTGTCAGTCTCAGAAGGCAGTCCCATAATTCAGTTATCTGGATGTGGATAGTAGATACGGCATGCAGAGCTGTTGTTCTTAGTAAAGAAATGAAGAAAGGACAAAAAGACCATCAAATGCAAAGCTTTAAAAAAGCATTTCAGGTAGGCATAAGGATTTTGGTCAGTCATTAGACTGTAGTATATCTTAATTTATATATGTAATTAATTAAACTGTGTTCCCCTAAGATTGGATGTTCACTACATTAAAACAAAACAACAATAATTCTTTTCCTTTGAGATTTTCCAGATTTTTCCCTAATTTAGTCATAGCCAATACCCATGATCAGTGTTGGGTGGAACGCGTTACAAAATACATTAGAGTACTTGGATTACTTTTTTGATGTAACGAGTAATCTAATGCGTTAGGTCCGCTATTTAAGTACTCAGTTATTTAGTTACTTTTTTAAAAATGTAATCCGTTATTTAGAAAATTTATGTAATCCGTGAGCCAGACAGCAGTCATTCCCAACCTGTTATTGTGTGTGTGAAAGTCATCCTACAAACTCGGCCCCCCTCTGTTATTCCTGCTGTTATACCCCTATCTCATCTATGCGGTTTGACTATGCGAGGACCGACACGGACACGCGGAAAGATAGAAACCTAATCACAGCGCCAAAACTCTCTGGTGAGTTATGATGAACCGTACTTTCGGCCAGCGCGTGAAACGGCGTAGGTGAGATAGGGGTATTAGTAGTTAACAGATAATTGGCCAAACTTCGCTGACTGATGATGGTAGAATAATTATAAAGGTCTTGACTAAAACATCATGCATGAGGAATCACAAAGGAGTTTTCATTTTCTGCAATGGAAAAGTACTTGAACTAGTTACTTTTATCAGAAAGTAACGCTGTAATGTAACTGATACGTTTTAAAGACCGTAATTTTGTAATGTAATTAGTTACTTTAAAAAGTAACATCCCATAACACTCTTCCATCAACTACCAACCAGGAAGGGCAAAGACTATCATGTGTTTTCTCTGAGACACATGATGCCAGCCAACATCAACTTTTCGAACTACTCGCTCTTACACCGTAGGCAGTGTTGTAACACACTCAGAGGATGGTGCTATATACTGGTTCCACTTGCGTGAGCTCACAGAGTCAAATAATTGGCTAGAACCAACTTTTACTCCCCATCCCTCCGTCATGACCATAAACCAATCGCAGGATACTAAACTTGTGTTTCTAGACATACACAGTACTGTACAAAGTGCCAACGCAGGAGACTCCTTCTGTACATGTTAAATAAACATCTCGTCAACATACATTTTTTAAAAATCTCTGAGCTGTTGCTATAGAAACGATGTTAAGGGGTCAATTAATGAATTGTTAAAAACCTGCACTACTGTCGGAGCTGCGGTTATGGAAAATTCATCAACACCCTCAGACCAATCAGAGCCCAGATTTCTGCGATATAACAGTAACTAACGCGGTAAGTTATTTAAATTAGGTCTCAATGATTTAAATTAACATTTTCAGTATTGGCTAGTACATGCGTCGAGGGTATGGCTAGGCTAGAAACTAAACGCTAATGATGACGCTAATGCTAAAATATGGAATAACCGAGACAACATGACTGTTTAAACAAAGGACACAGAATAGAACAAAGTGAAGATCGTAACAAACATCACAACACATAACACACAAAACTGTACACACTCAGGGGAAAGCGCAACATTTTTTATTTAATTTTCTTTCTGAGACTTTACATCACTCTGTCTGTCAGAGTGACCTTCAAATGGCCCTTCTCTCCAGACTAGCCTAAGGGTTGTGTGACTCGCTCAAGGGCAGGTCGAACCCAAACAGGCCGCTCAGAGCCGAGATCAAACCCGTGCCCTTTTCACTTCATGACCAATCCCCGTGCCTGCTGGCGAGCTGAGACATTATTCAGCTCTAAACACGTCCCTCGCTCTCGCTTTCTGTCAAACTGTCAGCGTTTCACTTTCTTCCTGACTCACAGCTCAGAAACCGCACCGATCTCTGGCTAAGTGTTGCGCCTCTTGCCGTAGCCCGAGGGATCTGACCTCTGACCCCTGCCGTAATTGAGTCGGCACCATGCCTCTCTGTTCCGGCCTACTTTCCACATTTGTCCCGGTGTTGTGCTACATTTTGCCGTTCCTGTTCCACATGACTAATACATCCTCAGTGATCAAGACCTGCACACACACACACACACACACACACAGGGGGAAAATCTGAGGAGAATTACTGAAAAAGATGCAGAGTAACAATATTTTGAGAACGATAAATAAGACACATATTTATTCATGGATAGTTACTTAGTAACGGGAAGTGAAGGTTTGAGTTATGTCGATGAACTGATATGGTGCTTTCACTTGTTCAGAACAGACGCTATTTATCCACGAGCACGGTGCGTACACAGAGCTATCTATCTATCTATCTGTTCCGGTCATACTATAGTCCACTACATCCATTTACCTTTTCCTCTATCCTGATGTATGCTATAAGATCATCCCTCCATCCTGATGACCTCATCACTTTCATCCATATATCCTAATGACATCATCACTTTAATGAGGTCATCGCTTTCATCACAATATCCTAATGCCCTCATCACTTTCATCATGCTATCCTAATGACATCATCACTTTTATCCCTCTATTCCAATGACCTCATCACTTTCATCCCTCTATTCTGATGACATCATCACTTTCATGAGGTCATTGTTTTCATCATGATATCCTAATGCCCTCATAATTTTTCATCCATCCTGATGACATCACTTTTATCCCTCTATTCCGATGACCTCATCACTTTCACCCCTTTACCCTGATGACATCATCACTTTCATGAGGTCAGTGTTTTCATCACGATATCCTAATGCCCTTATCATTTTCATCCCTCTATCCTGATGACATCACTTTTATCCCTCTATTCCGATGACCTCATCACTTTCATCCCTCAATCCTGATGACATCATCACTTTCATGAGGTCAGTGTTTTCATCATGATATCCCAATGCCCTCATAATTTTCATCCCTCTATCCTGATGACATCACTTTTATCCCTCTATTCCAATGACCCCATCACTTTTTTATCACGCTATCCTGATGACCTCATCCTAATTATCCCTCCATCCTGATGCCCTTATCACTTTTATACATCTCTCCTGATGCCCTTATCACTTTTATACATCTCTCCTGATGCCCTCATCACTTTCATCCCTTTATTCTGATGCCATTTTCTCTGTCATCCCTTTATCCTGACATCCTCAAGCATTTCTTCACTCAATCCTGATGCCCCTGATAATCTCTTTCATCTCTCTATCCTGATGCTGTCTATCACTTCATCTCTCTATCTTTTGTATACTTCACTTTATCCTGATATAATTTTCCCCTTCATCCCTCTGTCCTGATGTCCTCGTATCTTAAATCCTTCTATCCAATTTTTTTACAAGTTCCCTCCATCTTGACCATCCTTCCTCAGTCATGACTTTATGAATGTGAAAACTTGGATTAATTAATTGTTTTTAATAAAAAGCGATATTAAACTCTGCCATGGTGAAGTTTATTAGAAGCTTCATCCAATCAGTGTTGCTTATTAAAGAGCTTAATAAATCTGTAACTACTTCAATAAAGCCGTATAGCGAGCAGAGATAAGCAGCTTAGCTTTCTGGCTCCTGAACAAAAGCACGGACGTGTAAAAGTAGAGCTGCAATAGTAGATTAAAACACAAGCTCCTCTTCCTCTGACCTCCTTCTCCGAGACATCCAGCATGACCTGGATTAGAGAGAGGCATCACACATCTAACGTAAAGCAGACTCGCTGGTTCGCCCAGACAATGCTTTCTGTTTGTTTGTTGCTGTAAACAATGGCATCAAAGCGTCTGTGTCGTTTTTACCAACGCGCTGGAAGTTCAGGTAAACAGAATCAGCTCAGAAACACGGCCGTAAGTCGGAATTGCACCAGGGCTTTTGTTCTGCCTTATCTCATAAAAGAAAAAAGACAGGCTTGTTGTTGTTATCAAAGGTGCTCAGATCTCCTCTTTGTGATGGTCTGATTTGAGAATAATCCCTCCATCAATGGCGGTGCAGATCCGCAGCTTCATTGGAAGAAAAACCCTGTGGAGATCAATAAACCTCTTGCGCCGCTTCCAGTCACAGTGACGGAGATTAGTATGTATTACGCGACGCCGGCCCGTGACCATCCTTTTGATTTCTTCACATCAGCACTCTCATGGAAATAGTTTTTCCATAGTTTTATCACCACCAAAATCTATATGGTGTAAAAATGCAAATCAGGACCTTGTCAGTTAATAGGCTTGGACATATGGTGTTAGCAATCGTACATCATGATGATGATGATGATGATGACGATGTCACTGCAGTCCACTCAGGCAGAGGAGCATTGTACTGATGTTTCTCGTTCAGCTTATAAGCCTTGTTATTTCTATTTCATTGTCTCTTCTCTGTCGCCTGGGTAATCCCCCGAGTCTGCAGGCCCACTTCTATTATTTATTCATGACACACTGCAGAGTAAAACCTTCTCCAAGCGGTCAGGACTCTGCACCGACGGCTGCTCTGAGGGGCGCTCTGCCCGAATCTGAGTGGCCTCCGGAACGGACGGTGTTTAAGTACCCGAGCCACTCGGCTATAATGAAGTACCTTCTGATTAGCACACAGAGCTCATGCAGGAATAACCGGAGACATGATCCTGTGGGAGAATGTGTTAGTGTCAAGTGTGGAGGATAGGGATGGGGTCGAGGAGGGGGACAAGCCGGAGCTGCTTAGAGGAGTGTTTTCTTTTAGCTGCGCTTTGAGTGTACTCGGTGTGTAATCAACACTCTGATTCAGTGTGATCTGATTGAAACTGAGTTTCTTGTGTCTTGAGCTCAGCTCCTTAAGACTTTCCACAATTTGCACTACAGAGCTCTATAAATCCTGATGAGCAGTTGTGTGGTAACATGGTGGGTTACTGGGGTGTGTCGGAGTGTGCCGGGGCGTGTCGGGTGACCCGTAATGTACAGTGGAGATTACTGTATGACTTCCATGCCTTTATGTAGCACTACCATATTAGGCCTTAGCTCTGTCTCAGCATCAGTGTTACACCACTAATGACATCACAACTAATGACATTAGAGCTACAGCAAGCCAGGATTTTCAAAGGATATGACTCCTTTCCTACAAATGACGGATAGAAGCAGACGAGCCACGCCTCCTTCACAAGGATAGAAATGGGGAAGCCACGCCTCCTGTACTAGGATAGAACAGTAAAAGCCACACCTCTTTCACTCAAGTAGAACTGGAGAAGCCACACCTTCACTTAAATTAAAGCAAAGAAGCCACGCCCCTGTCACTAATATAGAAGTGGAAAAGCCACGCCTTCTTTACTAAAATATAGAAATAGAAAAGCCCCACCATCTTCACTAGGATAGAAGCAGAGAAGCCACACCTCCTTTAGTAGAATATAAATGGAGAAGCCACACCTCTGTCACTAAAGTCCAAATAAAGAAATCACACTTTCTTCACTAAGATCGAAGCAGAAAAGACACGCCTCCTTCATTAATATAAAAGTGGATAAGCCACACCTCCTTAACTAGTGTAGAAGTGGAGAGGCCACACCTTTTTTACTAGGATAGAAGCAGAGAAGCCACGCCTCCTTCACTAGGAACAGGAGTGGAGAAGCCACGCCTTCTTCACTAGGATTAAAGTGGATAAGCCACGCCTCCTTCACTAGAATAGAAGTGGAGAAGTCACGCCTCTTTCACTAGGATAGAAGCCACACCCGTTTCCCGCTCCAGTCCATCCTTCCAGCTTAGCTGTGCCTGAGTTAAATTAGTGAAATATATTCCTCAGTATTTCACCCTTGATGATTTTATATGATAAATACACGGAGCTGCGCTACCATAAACATAATAATAATAATAATAATAATAATAATAATAACAGTAATAGCGCATTCTAATTCCAGCTGCGCGATCATGTACAGCCCACATAGAATGCAGGGAATTAAAGCCGATGTTTGAAAAAACATTTATATTCATGTCTACAGAGAGCTCCAAGCACTGCACTGTCGTGTCTCTCGCCAAGTTTAAAATTATACAAAAAGACAACAAACTGGAGGAAGTTAACAAGACAAAAATGGAACAGGAAGAACAGGAACTAACTCGTTTTTTCAGATTTTTTAATGTAAAAATCTGCAACGTAACTCCACATTTATGCTAACATTATCTGACAAAGTTAGCTAAACATGTACTTGTCACTTTGGTTTCTTTTCTCTCAGATAAATAATCAAGCCTGCCAAAGTTCCCCATTTAAGACTACGCATTGTTGCCGGTCACCATGGCAACGGTTATTATTAATTAGTTTATTTTTTTTGAGCCGATGTGTGCAGTAAGAACAGTGTGTTCTCTCGATCAGTCGGGTAATAGGTTAACCGCACACGATGTTTCTCTCGGGGTGTCTGTCCCTTTGTCTCAGTGAAAAGGCCTTAACGCTGTAACGATCGCGTCCAGTAATCTCCCCATTAGCACACGCCTCGCTCTTTTAATCATACTTATTACATGCAGCATGAAGGCATGGCGAGCCCGCGTTCAACGTAGCATGCGGCAGTAATCCGTCTGCACGCACTCGTATGAAAATGTGCAGAGATTATCTAAAGAGGGGAGGAGGACGCTTCCTTCCTGAGCCCGCAGACTAAATTTCATCCAAACCCTGCATCCTGTGTGTTTCTGGGGCGTTTGTGCCTTTTTAATCATATTTGTTTTATTGTCATTACTACTGTATGGATAAAGCTACTTATAATAATAATAATAATAATAATAATAATAATAATAATCAATTTATATGTTTATTTTACATTTGGAAATTTTACATGGAAATTATTACCATTATTATTATCATTATTTATTTATTTATTTTTATACATCTATTTGCTTTTAAATGAAGTGAGACCGCATAATGAAACAAGTGAGACACAGAGAGACTGTCAAAGAGAGGGGAGAGACTCACAGCGCACAGACAAACACTTTAACAGAATGAGAGACACAACCAGACACAAGGGGAGAGAGAGAGCACTAAGAGAGACCGGTATGCATGGACAGGTTGAGAGACACACACACAAAGATAGAAAGAGACAAAGAGACATGGGGACAAAGAGAGAGAGACAGAGAAAGAGAGAGGTTAAAAACATGAGACAGGAAGAGAGAGAGAGAGCACTAAGAGAGACAGGTACACATAGACAGTTTGAGAAACATTCACAGAGTGGCCGAAAGAGACAGAAAAACGGGCAGAAAGAGAGAGAAAGGGTGAGTCTTAGAAAAACAGCCTGAGAAAGAGACAGAGAGACAGTCTAAGAGAAACAGAGAGAGAGAGAGAGAGTAAAGAGGAAAAAAGATAGAGACTGCCAGAGAGAGGGTCTAGGAAAAACAGAGAAAGAGAGAGAGAGAGACTGCCAGAGAGACAGTGTAAGAGTGACAGACAGAGAGACAGATAAGTAGAGACTTTATAAGAGATACAGACAGAGAGACCTTATACGAGTGACTTACAGCAAGAAAGAAAGAGAGAGAGACTGCCAGAGAGACAGTCTGAAAAAAAAAAAAACAGCCCGGCAGACAGAGAGAGAACGTCTAAGAGGGACAGAGAGAGAGAGAGAGAGAGAGAGAGAGAGAGAGAGAAAGAGAATCTATGAGACAGCCTTAAAGAAAAGGACAGGGTGACAGTCTTAGAGAGACAGACAGAGTGACAGTCTTAGAGAGACAGACAGAGAGAAAGTCTTAGAGAGATAGACAGAGAGACAGTCTTAGAGAGACAGACAG
>JAOTRS010000028.1:1576785-1587212 GCA_028565755.1 Dinotopterus cunningtoni | reverse complement strand
TGCAGCGTCTTATGAAGTTTAGTGTCTTCAAATGATCTGACGTGTGTGTGTGTGTGTGTGTGTGTGTGTGTGTGTGTATATCTTTGTGGAGATTTGATTTGATATTCCATCACACTTTGTGCACTGGGGTGATAAAAATCAATTCGACTACTCTAACACACGCACACACACAAAGCGCACATATGCACATATTTTGTGGTTTAAATGTGTCCAGTGGATCATTAAAAATTCCAAGTTCATCTTCATGTTGCTGTTTTCTTTTCGTTGCTTTTTTTTTTTTGCTCTCGCAATTTCTCGCCACTTCTATCTCTGCCTCTTCCCGCATCGATCAGCCTTCTGTGTGTGTGTGTGTGTGTGTGCGTGTGTAAAGGTGTGTTTCCCGTAATGTACAGCAACAGCAGAAGCAGTAGCAGCAGGCGTGCTCTGTAGCAGCTCAGCGTGACGCCCCATTAGCGCTCGGCCCACAGGATCGAGTTCAGAGAGGCGTCTACCTGCCCCTGCATTCCTCCTCTCTCCTCCTCTTCCCTCGCTCCAGTTGCCCCGAAAAACGAAGAAACAGGAGTGACCTTTTTCATCCCGTCACGCCAACACGACTCTGTGTTCAGCATTCAGACGCAGCGGGAGAGAGAGAGAGAGAGAGAGAGGTGATTAAACTTCTCAAAGGCTCACAGAAAGAAAGAAAAAAACAAAACACAAAAACAAGTTGCCAAAGTAAGGCGTAGGTGGTGTGCGTGTGTGTGTGTGTGTGTGTGTGTGTGTGGAAACGTTTTACTTGAGTGCACAAATTAAACGAATTGTTAATTTAAGATCTTTAATTAGATCCTAACGATCTCATCATGACATCAGGTTTGCAGTCGAGACTGTAGACGCGCGTACACTCGGGTTAACGCTCAGGCACTGGCGCGTGTCTGTGCGGCGATACAGAAAGGGATTATGGGTGACGTGGAGTGAGACGAGACGCTCCGATGCTTTTTTCTTTCAGGTGCATGTCAAGAGTTCTTGATATAACGGTGAAAATATCAGTCTTCTTTTTGTCGCTGCTGAAATAAAGGATTGCGTGTGTGTGCGTGTGTGTGTATGTGTGTGTGTGTGTGTGTGGGGACATGTTGGTGTGCACTGTGCCAGCTTATCACTTCATACCTCATGCTACATAGGCAGCACACACATGCATTTAAGCCTCATTAAAACAGCTGACAGCACAAGGTCAGGAAGAGAGAGAGAGAGAGAGAGATTTAGTGATAAAGCGAAAGAGAGAGAGAGAGACTTAACAGCCGAATGGATAATTAGCGGGAGTGATCGATCTTTCGTTAAGTCCTCGTCACGGTCACATCACGGATGACGGTGCCTGTACCAGAGTTGATGGTGTGTGTGTGTGTGTGACCATGGATTATGCTGTGTATGTTCTCCGCAGCTGATCAAACTCCTCATGATGATCTGGCTTTCATCTCCGATCATTGGCTGATCAAACAGAACACAACTTGCCAACACACACACGCTTAACAGGCATGCACGAGCTGTCACACTCCCACTCGTTCGCACTCCCACTCCCAGCACCATCACGCTTTCAGTGCACACACACACACACACACATACACACACACACATAAACACGTACGTGCCAGCTGCGTGGTCTGTCACATCAGCGCATCCCAAACACTCTCCTTCCTGTCATATTAAAGGCAGGCTTGGAGGTCAGAGAAGTGGGCGGAGCTTGATGTCAGAAGTTGGTGTCTGGGTGTTCAGAGAATCAGGAGTCTGTACTGTATATGGAAACACAGGTGGGGCTTTGGGTCCATATATGGAGTTTTAGGTGGGGCTTTAGAGCAAGGCAGAAACCTTGAGTCGATCGATAGATATTATATTGTAGATGAGACCATGATCATGAAAATACAGCTTTAAAGCTCTAAAACTTTAAAGGGCACGTTCACATTATTTTTGTTCTCCGTACTCGGGTACACTTGCGTATTTTCACTCTCTGATACAACAGGTGGCAGTATGCATCTAGTGGGTTTGTGAGCTGCCATTAATACAAAGAGAAGAAGAGGACGAGGGAGTCAATGTTCACCATAGGTTTTTTTTTTTTTTTTTAATTAAATCACAAACAATTCCAAGTACAATATGAAAAATATGAAAGTACTAGATCCAGGTATAAAAGATTCAATTAAACAAATAATTATCCACAGTTAATTAGAGTTATACGATATAAGAAAACTTGCCAAAAATACATATACAAATAAATAATAACAGTAGACGGAGTAAACCAACAAATAAACAGACCAAACAAATAAATAATTAAAAAAAGAGAATAAATAAATAAATAAATAAACCAAGTAAAAGGCGCAAAATACTAACAAAAAAAAATTCACAGTGTTCCATCGACTAAGTTGGAATGTCGAGACTATAGCAGAGCAGACGTGCTTAATATTAAAAACTGCGAACAAGTTGGAGTATGAAAACTCATTAAAAAATGTTTTAGGCTGATCTGCGAGCCACGAATGCACTGCTTTCTTCACTTCTTCATCAGAAATGAATCTACGTCCTCGTACATCTGCTTTCAGGGGACCGAACAGGTAAAAATCTGATGGAGTGAGATCAGGACTATAGTGAGGACGCTTTAACACCGACAGTGTGTGCATCGTTGTGTGAGATCACGACGCCCTCGGATATCAGTCCTCTGTGTTTAATCTGAAGTTTAGTCTTCAGCTCTTCAATAAGCGTCTCACTGTAACGAGCGCTGTTGTTGGTATTGTTGAACCTTTTTCCTGATGATGTTCCAATACTTCTGGCCCTGGCGAATCCCAGAAAACTGTATGATGAATTTTCCAGCTTATGGTCGACTTTTTCTCAGTCGGCGATTGAGGATGTTTCTGTTCCGTACTCTGCTGTTTACTCTCAGGCACCAGTAATGATTCTCTTTAAGAAACTTTTACCCTCTTTAAAGTATCACTCTAAAGTTTGTTTGCAGATCTCCAAATGCTCTTCTGTGAGTTGTTTTGGCACCGAGTACAACCTCAGACCACAAAAAATAAACAAATCACTGCACACTGGTTATCTTTCGTATAAATCACAAGTGTGGCGTCTATTTTCGCTCGCATAGCTGTTACACATGAACTGATGTAACACGTGATGTTTCACACCTGCACGGCAGCGACTGGGGAGACGGGAGCCTTGGACGGAACGCTCTGATAAGAGCTGGTAATGTAACCCGGAGTGCGGATCATTTTTGACTGATCTTGCTGGAAAATATGAGTTCTTCTGGTAACTTTGTCACACTCGCTCATTTCTATTTTTATGCAAATCCCAGGAGCGTACATTAGGTTTTTTGTTTCCATCTGAAAACTGGTCTGTCTTGTACCATATTTTTTTGACTTTACAGCCTTTATATTCTCCTGTAATGTTATTTATTTATTAATTTTTAAGTTGTATATGGAAATACTGAATGATTTTGTACGTAATTATGCAGACATAATAAACATATATAAGAAAATTGGTACAGCATATAATATGGTGCCTAAGACCTTTGCACATCTATCTATGTCCATATATGGCTATATTGGTTGGATTTCATGACCGTATATGGAGGGATAGTCCAGGAGCTTACTGTATACTGTATATTTTAAAATGAAGCTCCTTCAATGGCTGGATATTGAAAACCAATATATCAATAATATGGGCGTGTTTTAGGATCGTGGATTAAGCTTCTGTATTTATTTCTGTAGGCGTACATTACAGTTGTTGCTTATCTTACAGTAATAAATGTGGGCGTGTCTGAGCCCAAATATGGCAACATCAATGTGTTTGGATCCTTAGTTGGCCAGGTGGGTGTGTCTTTGTCTTTTTCCACAAATATTGTTAGTCAGTTAGAAAAACCTTACCTTATTGGCTGTTTTTTATTTTCCCTGCCCAGGGGGGCGTGTCTTTGGGATCATACACAGTTAACCAATCTGGATCTTACAGATGGACCCTCTCTTATTATTATTAGTATATAGATACTGAAATTTTTTTGATGATGTTATCTCTATGTGGGAGTCCTATTAAGTTGGTAATGAGTGCAGCAATGTGTGTGAATTCTTTGTTGTGACTTGTGTAATTCCTGCAGATATAAATAGTCAGACTGAATGCAAATGAGCAGCTTGGAGAACACTCTGTTCTCTCTCTGTCTCTTTCTGAGATGATTTGATGCTAATCTGGAAAAGTGATCCTGGTGAATAAGTAACGACTGGATTAATTCAGCCAGTGATTAAATGCGTTAAAGTTTAGTAGAGATTCTTAAATAAAGTATAACGTAGGACGCTTTCTTTATTATGACTAACTGTTAGACACACCTCCTTAACCACAGCGGACGTTTTAACGCTCTTTAACGCTGTTACTTCCTTATATAGGCATAGAACGAAATGAACTTGTTTTATCTGCAAGAGAATGTTCTTTAGCGCCCGATGTCCTTCGTGTCTTGGCTCTGGTTTCTGTTTGCCGAGTCGTTTGGTGTCAGATGGTGATTTGCTCCCTGTTTTAGCCGCTGTTTTGTAAAGACTGTCTAATGTGTAAGAAATTTGTCAAACAGATGAGAGTGGACGTTGGACTGGAGTATTCGTATTGTCATTTATTAGGCACGAAAGATCAATATGGCATTGTATCATTGCCCTTTAATGAGAAAAAAAGGAAAAGTTAGATGTTGTTTTGCTGAGTGAGAATGTCCTTGATTTAAAACAAGTGCACGCACACACACACACACACACAACCTCTTTTCTTATCCTTAAAAGAAACCCAAACAAGATTGAACGGAGCTGAAACAGAAAATCATATGCCTAGAGAAAAAATCAGAACAAGTCAATCAAGGCTGAAAAGAAATACCTGTAATGATCTGTCAATTCAACATCAAAGGTTCTCTATGTGGAAAATTACTACAGCCAGCGTAGTCCACCATTATCCACCCAAAATGTGACGTGAACAACTCGTCAGGGGGTCTGATGTACCAGAGTCGAGGTGACGTGTTGAATAGTTGTGCGTGGTTTTGCTGTGTTCTAAAGCTGAATCATTAATCTGTCAGGTTTTGGAGTTGAGCTCTTTGTTAGCATTATGAAATAGAACTGTTGGGTTTTTAAGACTGTCGAGTCGAGTTGTTGAGTTGGGTGTGTTGATGCGACTTGAGTTGTGTTGGTTTATTACGTTGATTTTTGTTGCCTTGAGTTGATTTTTTTACCAAGTAACTTTAGTTTGATATGTTGTACGCGGAGAGTTGAGTTGTGTTATGAGGATGTGAGCTCTGTGTTAATATGAGTTGTGTTGTTATGAGAATGTGAGGTGAGTTTTGTAAATGTGAGTTGAGTTACGAGGATTGGGTTTCGTTAAGATCAGGATGTAGGTGTGTGGTAATGTCAGTTGTGTTATGTTGATTTGAGTTGAGTTATGAAGATATGAGTTGAGTTGTGAGATGAGTTGTTTTGATGTGACTTAACTTATGGATAGAAATTATGTTAATGTGAGCTGAGTTATGAAGATATGAGTTGTGCTGATGTAAGTCGAGCTGTTATGGAATTCTATGTTGAGTTGTTATGAGGATGTGATTTATGTTATGCTGATGTTAGCTGAGTTGTGCTAATGTGAGTTGAGTTGTTATGAGGACGTGAGTTGTGTTACTACATGTGAGTTGAGTCAGAAGGAAGTGAGTTGTGTCGATCTGAGTTTTGCTGTTGTGATGTTTTATGTTGATGTGAGTTGTTTTTTCAGAATTTGAGTTGAGTTGTTATGAGAATGTGAGTTGTATCAATGAGTTTTGTTAATGTGAGTTGAGTTATGTTAATGTGAGTTGTGCTCTTATAAAATTTTAAGTTGCGTTGTTTTGAGAATATGAGTTTGGTTAATGTGAGCTGAGTTATGAGAATGTGATTTGTCCATGTGAGTGCTCTTATGAGGATGTAATTTGTGTTAGGCTGCTGTGAGTTGAGTTGTTTTGAGTTGAGTTGAAGTTAATGGTGTTGAGGTGAGTTGTACTCTCATGAGGATGTGATTTGTGCTTTTATATTGATGTGAGTTGACTTATGTAAATGTGAATTGTGTCATTATGAGTTGTGTTAATGTGAGTTGTGTTAATGTGAGTTGTGCTCGTATAAGGATTGGATTTGTGTTATGTTAATGTCAGTTGAGTTGTGTTGATTTGAGTTGAGGTGGTGTTGATGTGAGTTGTGCTCTCTTGAGGATGTGATTTCCGTCATTATCTTGATGTGAGTTGAGTTGTTATTTGAATGTGAGTTGTGTTACATCAGTATGAGTTGAGTTGAGTTGTAATGTTGATGAACAGCTGCTGTGTTGATTTGAGTTGCATCGCACTGACCTGAGCAGCGCTAAGTCAATATATACTGAGTGCTTTTTTTTTCCATCCTGTAATTTAAGTGTGAAGACAGTTTTAAAAGGCTGATGTGGTTGAGAATCGCTTCTTGTGGACATTAAGGCCAAAAAATTATGCTCAAAGCAGAAGGGATATGAATAAAAGATTCCTTTTTGTAGTGTGAAATTTGAGTTTCTTGAATAAAAAAGCAGCCGAATATTGTGTGCAATCCTGCATCGTGTGATTACTGCAGAAATAAAAGTAAGTTCTTGCTACTGCACTCATACTGTTGCGCCCTAGAGTAGCGCTATAACTATTCCCTGAGTGATGGCGTTCGGATGTTGACTAGCGTTCCATCTGTCTCCCGCTGGCCGCTGGGCTTTGTGTACTTCAGAGCAGGAAGGAGTGATGGAGAAAGGGAGGGAGGGAAGAAGAAGGAGGAGGAGGGGGGGAGGGAAGAGCTTTGAGCGTGAGACTGTTTATGTTTGAAGAGATTTTTTTCCCCCCACATCCGACCTTCATTTCATCTAATCTTCTTTCTTCTACTTCACAACAACTTGCTTGTTTATGAGCACCTGTGCGTTCGAGAGGGGGTCGGAGGCTAGAGGTCGGAGGTCACAAGCTGGTTAAAAAAGGAATAGTAAGAGATTGACATTTGATCCTGGTCATCATCGGGTACTTAACCTCATCTTCTTCTTCCCGGCATCTACGCAGACCGGAACAAACATGACCGCTTGTTTTCCTGAGGGAAAGCTCAGGTCAAAACAATCTCTCCCTGACATACACACACGCAAAGCACACACACACTTCCTTGGAGCATTCGGCCTCAGTCCCTCAACGTCAGCAAAACTAGCCAGCTGCCTTTGTCAGAGAATGCAACGTGATACCTCGGTCCGGCCCGTCTCTAATTTGTAGGCAGTAATTAGCGCTCGAATGAAGGTCTCCGTCCCAAAAGCAGCCGATGGAAAGGTCATCCAGCACCGAGCCTTTTCCCCCACTTGACATCTTCCTTCGTTTATGTATGTGTGTATGTGTGTTTTGCCTTTTTTTTTCCTGGAGATTTGGGACGAGGCCTTTTCAATCTCCTGTTCAGTTTGCAGAGCTTTGCTTTCCACTCCTTCCGGCCGTGCTCGGAGAAAAAAAAAATAGAACAAGAAATGCATTTCAAATCAAATCAAATGCGCCGTGCTGCAGAACGCTTTCGCTAAAACAGATCCGAGGATATACTGCGAATACACGGAAGCCATTTTAAGAATTTGCATTTCAGACGTCATCCGCAGCGCCAAGATGGAGAGTTCGCAAATGGAAGCTAGGAAGTATAATAAGTATTAATGGAATGATCAGTCGGTAAGTAACGGTAGTTTATCTCCCACAAAATCTGTTTCAGAAATCCACACTTGAGACGTTTCATTCCTGCTCCGGATAACAACTTTACGCGCTGTAGTTTTAAATTGGAGTGTAAAATCAATGTTGAAAACGTCTACTCAGAAATATGAACGTTTTTAAATAAAGTTTAACTGGAGCAGAGTGAGATGAAACTTTGCTAATTGAAAAGAAATGGCCGCATGATGTGATGTTACAGCGTTCAGCTATATCGTGAAGTTTGCTTGTTTGGTTGTAGAACAGCGAGGGACTGGACGTGGTTTGAGTCAAAGAAACATCAGACTTGACCTTTCAACGCCATTTGGTGTAAAAGAAAAGAGCAAGTTTTCTTAAGGAAACCTATCAGGCAAATTAGACTTTTTAGTTATTTTTAGATGTTCACATGGATGTTCACATTGATCTCCTTTTTTTCATTTTTGTATTGACCTGGAGTTTAAACAAACCAATCAGATTTCTCCCTCTAATATGACCTCATATAAGAAGAACCGCTCCCCTGGCCTGTTGCACAGCTCTGCTGATTTCTGGAAGGGCATGGCTCGGCAGTAGCTCATTTACATAGACACTAAAACTGCGAGTTTGGCAGAGGGGTGAAACAAATGGAAGGTTGAAGTATATAAATCTAAGATATATCTGAGGGATGTTTGAGCTAGAGCTTTAACACATACCAGCTTTAACACATAACACTGGTGGGACCTGTCTTAGCTTCTGAAAGAATTAGTAAAATATGGGACCTTTAATCTAGAATGCAAATTGAAAGCAAGCGGGTGGCTCGGCCATGTCTGGTTTTCTGATTGGACCGAAAACATGCAAGGGGAACAACATGGCTCGGCAGGGTACCAGAAGGGTCCTTATAACTCGTGTTTTGGGTATTTTGGACTATTAACACAGAGAATATTGACTACAAATATTTTGATACAACTTTTGTAGGGACGTGTGCAAAATTCAAGGTGATACAACTGCCCAGTTCTGTAGCAGGAAAGTGGGAATTTGGGGAAAACCGTCACTTAGATTTCTTAGAAAAGATATATCGAGTCTTTCTCAGCTTAAATGTGGGATCGAGCGCGTTTCCTCCACCAGTATGACGCGCACTTATCAGCAAAGTGTTTGAAAAAAATAATATTAATCATCCATTATCTATCAATCCATTATCTATAGCACTTATTTTGTGTAGGGTCATGAGGGGCCTGGAGTCCGTCCCAGGGAAATTACGGCACCATAACCCTTGGAGTGCCAACCTATTGCAGGGTACAAGCTCACACACTAGAGGCAGTTGGAAAACACCAATCAGACTACACTGCATGTCTTTGTGGAACCCGGAAAACCTGTGGGAAACCCATCAAACAGCGGGCGAGCATGTGAACTTCTCTCTCACAGACTGGAGACGAGATTCGAACCCCCAACCCTGGAGGTCTGAGGTGTTAATCACTGATCCACAGTGGCGCTTTGTAGTCATCAGATACTGCATACACATTTTTCCTGTGCGAATGGCAAACAAAGCAAACATTAGAAGCTTTAAACACCTGAAGCTGTAGTAAGTCTCGCCGCACACAACACGTCTATTAGCGGAGAGCAATTTGTGGAAAATTACCATGATCTCTATACTGATGGTGTTTTTGTTCAATCTTTTCTCCTTTCACCTCATCTATTGTAGAAAACACAAACAACACAACGAGAAATCAATGCGAACCGAGAGTTTGTTGTTCCTGCGGCCGGCGTCTCAATAGCGGTAAATGGCAGAAGGAGCATTTATCACTCAGCCAGACCTTTTAAATAAATAAATAGATAAATAAATCACAGTGATAAAACCGCTTCAGGGGTAAGAGGAAGAGTATCCTGGGTATTTTTTTTTATTTCTCTTTGTTTTGTTTTGTTTTTTTTAATCTCGTAGCATGACATTTAAAAGTCAATGGGTTTACTCTGTCTACTCTACACTTAAGCAAATGTTATCGCTCCCCTTAATTTCCCTCGTTTTTTTGTAACACAAACAAACAGGTGAGACGCTAATGACGGAGGTGGAATTGTTACAGCTGCGAGTGCGTTACGATCTCGCTCCGTCTTTCACCTCACCTCTGGCCTAATAAGATTTTTTTTTCTTTCTCCACAGTGAGCAGCCGTCCCGTTATAATTACAAACCCGTCTCTCGTTTCTTCGCAGGTTGTCAGCGATGTTTGATGTATTCCTGCTATAAACGATGCTGAAGTGAGCCGTGTTGATGCCGCCGTGCGCTGACAGCCATTCATGGTTTAGCTGGTTCTCTGCCAAAACATTTCAATAGATTTTTTTTTCTCTTTGAGCCGCACACGCTGTCATTAAATTGTCTCGACAGCAACCCTGCCACTCGCTACCCTCCACCTCCCTCCCTCCCTTACCATCTTTACTAAACAATGTTCCAGTCCAGCGCACAGCTAAATCACCGATGTTAAATTAACACACAGAGTGCACATTTCAAAACAATGTAGTTCTCAAATGGAGCTGTTGTTTTAACGCTACGTTCTGTTTCGCGGCCTGATGGCAACAGCGTCCCGTGAGAAGGTACAAGCACTTCCCAAAATTACTTTTGCTCACGAGTATTTTGTGTTCTTTCTGCTTTCTTTTTTTCCCCATACAGGCTGATAGAGGTGTTATCAACATCGCCCATGGCTCACCGAGTCCCAACAAGCACCCAATTACACTGGATTCTGGAGGTCTGGAGTAGATCAAGAATTGCTCAATTTCTCAT
>JAOTRS010000028.1:1538186-1549236 GCA_028565755.1 Dinotopterus cunningtoni | reverse complement strand
CATGTTTGTGGCTGTAATGTGACAAAATGTGGAAAAGTTCAAGGGGGCCGAATACTTTTGCAAGCCACTGTATGCACACATACAGTATACACAAACATACTTTTACATACATGCACACACACATTCAAAAGTCTACACATGTGCAGCTCTATACAGTCTCTCTTTCTTTCACACATACACACACTTTTCTACACATACACACACACACACAGAGACAAATATACACAAATATACATAAAATAAATGTATAGCTATGCACATGCACACACACACACACACACACAGACACAATTATACACATATACTGCTCTATACATTCACACACAGACACATTTTTAAAAAAAATATACACACTTATAGCTCTAAACAGTCACACACACACGCACAGATTCCTCCTTTCTTTTCCTCCCTCCTAATCTCTCTCTCTCTCTCTCTCTCTCTCTCTCTCCAGCGGATGGTTGGCTCCAGCGAGTAGCGATTGTTGGATCTGAGGCTCACGTGATCGAGGAGATCCAGCTGTTTGATTGGCCGCAACCGGTCGACAGTCTGACAATCTCACACAGCAAGGTAACATACACACACACATACACACACACACACACACACACACACACACACACACACACGTACTGCAAAAATCTAATTTTAGGTTGTTTTGTTATTCAGTCTCGAAGAGTTATGCTTTTCTCTTTCTTTGTGTGTGTGTGTGTGTGTGTGTTTGTGTGTGTGTGTGTGTGTGTGTGTAGAAGTACCTGTACATCGGCTCCCGGTCCGAGGTGTTACAGTTGCCCTTGGCTAACTGCAGTCGTTATCACTCTCAGCCGGACTGCTGGCTGTCCCGAGATCCGTACTGCGCCTGGGACAGCGAGGGACGAGCCTGCGTCCGCATCGACCTCCACCGCGGGTACACACACACTCACACACACTAAGAGCTATAAACACAAACACACACAAGCACGCTGAGTGTTTGATGACCCTCTGTTTGGCTCCATCAGTCACCATCACCCCCTACAGACGTCCACATTTATCTTCTTTTATCTTCTTTTTTTTTTCCTGTTTTCTCTTCCTTCTTTTCATTATTGTCCCTTTTTTTCATTCCTGTTAACATCTCCTTCTCTTCATTTGTTACAATGTATTACAGAATGTGATGTTATTTTAGAAAAATCTAAATCAAATCAATATTTGGTGAGACTTCCCCTTGGCAGCATCAATTCGGACACTTGCACAAAGTCAGGGATTCTATAGGATGAGAGTCAGCCGTGTGATTAACCAGATACACCAGGAATATGTAGGTTGAAATGCAATCATTGACTGGAACAAACAGCTGTGTAGGTGAGGAACAGATAAACTTTGCTACTAAGGTGAGGTTGTGGAAGACAGTTTCATGTCACAGCTCATACACCAGGGAAAGACTGAGTAGTTATACTGCATCAGCTCTCCCAGGCAATGATCTCAAAGCAGACTGGAGTTTTAAGATGGTGCTGCTCAAGATATTTTAAAGAAGTTGATGGACCATAGACGCAGTGGTCAGCCAAGGAAACTGAATGCAGCGGACGACAATTGTTAAAAGCGCTATACAAATAAAATTGAATTGAATTGAATTGAATTAAAAGGCACATAATACTTACTTGCCCTGGATATTGGAAGAAGTCCAGCAGTGCGGAAACCAGTGGGACCCAGGTACATCCATCTTCAGCCTGGAGAAGATGGTCTGGCCAGAAGTGGTCTTCATGGAAGAATTACAGCCCAAAACCCAAACCTCTGACATGGATACAAGGCTAAGCGACTCAACTATGCATGAAAACAGGAACTAGGATGCAGAAAAATGGCAGCAGGTGTTCTAGACTGATGAGTCAAAAGTTTAAATGTTTGGCTGTTGTAGGAGGCAAGTTGTTTTCCTGAAGAGATGGAGTATCCTTCCTGACCAAATCTCCAACTCCATTTGCAGAAATGCCGGCCAAACTTGCAAGGAGCAACCCCCACCATGCTTTGCAAGCAACAGTGAATCAAGGTGGACGTTGCTCCTTGCAAGTTCGGAGCTGCATTTCTGCAAATTGAGTTGGAGATTTAGTCAGGATTAATGGTGTACTCAGTGCAGAGACGTACAGGCAGATACTTTATCAATAATGCAGAACCATCAGGGAGGCGTCTAAATGGGCCCAAATTTATACTGATGAAGGACAACGGCCGAAACATAAGGCCATAGTCATTAAGGACTATCTTCAGCATAGAGAAGAACAAGGAGTCCTGGTTTGGCCCCCACAGAGCCCTGGTCTCAACATCATCAGTTCAGTCTGGGATTAAATGAAGAGACAGAAGGATTTGTGGAAGCTTACATCCACAGAAGATCTATGCTTAGTTTTTCAAGATATTTGGAACTTCTATCTGCTGAGTTCCTTTAAAAACTGTGTGCAAGTGTACCTAGAAGTACACGTGGCAATTCTGGTCTTGCAGAAACAGGGTGTATTAGGATGTGTGAGATAGAGTGTGAGTGTGTGTTTATGTGTTAGAGTTTGTCTAACTGCAAGTCTGTCGCTCGCCCCCCCCCTCCGCAGGTCCATGTCCACTCTGACTCAGGACCTTATGCTTGAGCGCTTTAATCGAGGTGCAAAAGCCAAGTTTGATAAGCCCGTCTCCATTCCGAGTCCAGGTGAGTCTCAGTGCACACTGCCCTCTGCTGGCCAACATCTTACTATCAGCTCAAAAATCGTTACTAACTAATAATCTGACATAAATCATGCTTTTGTTTCATGGCCTGTAACATCCTTCACCTCCTGTTCCAGAACATACCCGGCTGAGGAACGTGACCGTGGTGGTGGGCTCGGACCTCGTCCTGCCATGCCAGCTTGTCTCGAACCTGGCTCGTCCCTCGTGGGCGCTCAATGAGCGCGAGTTGTTGCTCTCATCTGACTCGGATGCGACAGGACCCCGTTTTGACCGCGCCCTCCGTGCCCTGGTTATCCCCCAGGCAGGTGCCCTTCAGGCCGGACGCTACGTGTGCTACTCCGAGGAGCAGGGAGTGAAATTCCAGACTGAGCGCTACCAGGTTGCAGTGGTGGCCAGCGCGCCGGTGTTTATGGAAGCGCGAGCACCAGACGCCAGCATGGGGCTTTTCTGGGTACTGGTGATTGCGTTAGGTGTGACGTGTCTGGTGCTGCTCGCCGGCGCCCTCTACTTGCGCAGGAGGCTGAAGTTAGCGCTGGGGAAAGCGGGAACTTCCGAGATGAAGCCGTTAGAGAGCACACTGGTCTACCCGATCACGCTTCCCAAGGAGACGCCGAGTTTCGTCCCCAGCAAGATGCCCACCAGTTCAAACAACGATGAGGATCGGTTCTGGGAAACCGGCGCTAATTATTACTACTCAGACGGATCGTTGAAGATCGTGCCTGGACACGCTTCCTCATCTTCTCCGAGCGCAATTCCCGGGCAGCCGTTACACTCGCCGAGCCGCCTAAGCCTCACGAACATCCGGAACTCTGGCGCCAATGGGTACGTTCGACTCAGCCTGAGCGTAGCGGGCGAAGACAGGACGAATGGAGGGATGAATCCAGGAGGAACCGGAGGAGTCGGAGGAAAGCTTGGGATCGGCACCAGGGAGAACGACTACACAAGCCCCTTCAAGGAGGAGCTCCGGAGGACGCTGCAGCAGAGAAGCGTCCTGCCTGACGCCAACCCGGAAGAGTCGTCAGTGTAGAGCACAAGCAGAGATGCCAAAACAGTCGCCTACCTCCCTCCTTCACGGAGAAACATCCTTCCTCTCTCTTTCACTATTTACCCTTCCTTCCATCGGACATTACTTATCTCTCTCTCTCGGCTAACAACATCAACCCAATCCAGCAGCTAACGCCCAGGGCATGATCATGATCTCTCCATCAAAAAAAAAAAAAAAACACATTGTTTTCATTTCACATAAAATCTCATCGGTCAGACTGAGCTGTCATTCAGACACGTGGGAGGAGCCACACCTATTTGTGTTCTGGTTCAGGATTGGACGAGGGAGGGGCGGGAAGGGGGAACAAAAATAAAACAGGACTTTTCAGCAAGACGACAATCATACTTTTTGAAATAAAAAAAGTGTGAAAGAGAAGAGAGAGGACAAACTAAATGAAGGGAGCTGTTAAAGAAAGACAAACTCTCTATACGACTTTCTATACGGCTCGTTTTTTTCTTGTTTTTTTTTTTGTTTGTTTGTTTTTTCTGAGAATGTCTTCAGTCTCAAAGCACTAATATATTGCGACGTTTCTAATTTAAAGTTTTTTCTTCGCATTTTTCCGGGACATTGGGGGACAATGAAGAAGGACGCGGGGACGTTTTGTCTCCTGGGGTGGAATGTGAACATTAGGACGTGAGGTTTATCTCACCGTCCTTGAGCTAAGACTCTGGTTTTGACGCTGACTTGGAAAAAAAAAAAAAACTTGTGCTAAGCCAACGACTGTACATCATTACTGTAAAAAAACAAAACATTTCAATAAGTGCATTACTGCGTATGAATCCTGTCTGGATATTTACTTCGCTGTGGATAGATTCACCCTGATTGGAAGCCGAAGGCTGGATTGATCTCACGTTATCCAATTAGAGCCTGCGCCTGAGTCGAAACAGGTGAGTGTTTTGAGAAGCTAGCTAGTAACCTAGCTTGCAATTGTTTTTTTTTTAAGTTGAAGTATTCAACATCTTATTTCTCAACAGCCAGGTTTGGTCAAAACAACAGGTTACCATGACAACCTTTCCAATACCAACATTAGCTACCTTTTGTACTAGCTAGCTTGCTAAACAAATAAATGATCAAAAAATTTTACGATCAATATTACAGTTTTGTGATTTGCAGTGGATTCATAATGTTACCATGACAACCAGCATTTTGTTCATCACTTACATTACCTAACTTAGCAATTTAGCTGGATAGCAACTAGTACGCTAGCTTGCGTCTGTTAATCGTTCTGGATTTCAATATAGACTCTCTATCAGTCTCCGTACCCGTCATTGTTTGCTTAAAGATTGATTTGACAGCCTAAACATTTCTAAGTACAATGTTACCATGACACTTCCTCTCTTAGCTACGTAACTTAGCTGGCCATCTAGCTAATCTCTAATGAACATATCGCTAGGTTTTTGTGGATCATCAGTTATATAACTGACAACTGCTATTTAGTTCGTCACCAAGATAAGCTAACGTAGCTTATTCGACTAGCTAACAGCTAATAAGTTAGCTCACATTCATTTCGTGAGTGGGTTTTCAGTTTCAGAAACTTGTGATCAGACAAACGTAGCAAAAATGTACCATGACAACCAACATTTTTTCATCAGCTAGCTTAATTCTAGTAGACTCGCTCAGATTTGTTATACAAAGGTTGCATCATCACTTCCTTGAAAAAATGTATTTAAGAAATGTATTTAACAGCAGCCAGACCTGATCAAATGTATTGTTATCATGCCAACTAGGATTTATTTTTAAAATCATTAACAGCTTACATAAACTAGCACACATTTCTTAAACAGGTAGGATTGTGGTAATCCAACAACAACCAAATTTTTCATAGTTTTCATGTTACCATGACAACTAGCATTTGTCCATCAATTAACATTAATTAGCTTTTCTGGTTAGCTAGCTAATCTCTTGTAGACTAGCTCTTACATGTTACAGAAATATTATTCCAGTTTGAAGATGTCAGTGTGCATTGTATTTTTTTTATGGAAGCTAAACCTTTGGAGAATTTAATGTTGCCATGACTACCATAACGATCATTTAGGTCCTCACCATAATTAGCTAGCTTAGCTAATCATCTAGGTAATTGCTAATCAACTAGCTCATGTTTGTTATACGTAGAACTTATTTTTTTTTGCTATCAGAGAATTTGGTTAGAAAAATCTTTTATCGTTAGTTAAGTTAACATAATATAACATAATAACGTACATTGCTAAGATTAGCTAACTTAACTAGCTATCAAGGTAAAAGCCAGTAGCCTAGCTCACATTTGTTACGCAGGTAGAATTTCAGGATCGGTCTCGATTCGAGTTACTTAACTCCCCAAAATATAACGTCACCACGACAACCCATGACATCACCCAAGTTAGAAAGCTTAAAGCGAAGGTTCCGCGATGAAAAGATTCCAAACCCAAAGAAAGCATTGATGATTCTCCGCCCAATCCGAGGTCTAATACAGGAAGTGAGCTCCGCCCCTTTGTCTGATTTCTGATAAGATTTTCTAATAATCTTCAAAATGTTACGTTATATAACGTGACTCTACATATCTGTATAATAAGTTACATTATTCAGTTACCTAAGTCAAAAAATTTTTAAAAAGTACGTTACCTGAATTTTTTTGAGGCAAATCATGCATTGTCACACTGACTCCAAAATCTATTTGATATCTATATGATTTGTTTGCATTTGAGGTAGTAAAATCTTGCAGTTCCTCTATAATCCTACAGGTTTTAAACTGTTCATACCTCACAGCATCCAGTGTGGTAGTTTAGAATTGTAACAAAACCTGAATGAAACAAGTATTTTATAAAGAGTTATTCGGAGTTAATGAAATCGTAAACAACAACTGTCTTTCTTGCTCTTTTTCAGCGTCTCACACGTCTGCGGACTGAACCGCCAGGCAAAAGACAAGGACATTTTCTCATTTTCACACTTTTGCTGATGTACAACAGAAGGGGACGTGGGTCATCCATCCGTGAGGTACTACAGCAGACTCAGTCGGCGGGCGCTCCTTTCTTGCATGAAGCTCTACAAAGCTGGCGTTATTTTTTATTGTTATTATTATTATTATTATTATTATTATTTTTCCGAAGTGCAAAAGTTCACCAAGTCTTACTCATGACTCAGACTCTTTAAAAAAAAAAAAAGGAAAAAAAACATAAAAATAAAAAACAGACATTGTGATTTGTTTTTTTGGATTTTGTTCATTTTCGCTGTGCCTCTTCAGCATGGGCTAAGCCAAAGTAGACTGCAGATGGTTTTCTTCTTCTTCTCCTCCTTCTAATTCAATCAGTTCCTTTTGTTTCGTTTTGTTTTAATTCTTTATTTAAGTTCGGAGTCCGTCCACTGCACAGAAAAGAAATTCTGCTACTACAGAAGCGTACTGAGTGTTTGGTTTGTTATTCGTTTTTAATGGAGAAAAAAAAATCTATATATTTTGTTGCATGCTTTATGATTTTTTTTTTTAAAGCAGCTGTTCGTTCTGTCATCTAAACGTCAGGAAAAAAAAAAGAAAGAAAGAACCGTAACTGTAATGGAAATGTAATGGAGAATTTTGAGCCTTTTCACAGAGCATGACTATTTCTTGCTTGTCTTCGAGCCGAACACACGGGAAGATCTGTCAGCTCTCAGGGTGTCCGTTTTTAAACATCTAGCGACAGGCAGGCGTGTGCCGATCACTGGTCCTTCGGTAAACCGCAAAAATGTTTATTAACGATATAATGTGTAATTTAGCCATCAGAATATTATGTGATATTTCGGACAAATGTGAGGACGCAGGACGCGTGTCGTTCTTTAAGGGAATAATAATTTGAGCTGGAAACCGAATTTACACCAGTTTACGCTCCTTATACATAAGAAATAAAACTAGTTTTGTCCCTTGGAATAAAATGTTTGTCAATCAGGTAAATTCCAGCTCGAAAGACTCGTTCCCTTACCAGGATTTCTCTCTTTTTTTTTTTCTTTGTTTTTGGTGTTAAACTTTCATGTTACAGAGAAATCACAGAAAAACATCAGCTTGTCTGTTATTAAAGTTACCGCGTTACTTTTGACTGTTACAAAGCGCTGACACCGGAGACTCCTTCCTTAAATACTACAGGGTCAATACGTTCAAGTCAAACCGTGACTTGTGGTGAAATTTCTAGTGAATGAAAGTGATTGACATTTAGACATTAGAGACTCTTAGCCGCAGTAAAACATTCGAACGGTGCAAATATTTTTTAAAGAAGGCCGTACGTCCGTGAATGACGATCCCGGCCCAGGCGGCTCGGAGTCCGTTGCAGTTGTTGGAGCGCCTGATCCCTAAAAGTCCAAGACTCCAAGACATTTCCACAAGGAGTTCCTGAGAAAACTTTTTACCCTAGTGAAACACTGGGATAAGTGCATTAGTGTAGCAGGAGATTATATAGAGAAATAAAGGTGAGTTTTTACTACCAGAGCTGCGAGTCCCGGTTTGATTTGAACACCCCTCATAATTGACTGAAAAAAATTCACCTTGACATGTTGATGATTGTCCTTGTATTATTCGTATATATATATGTAGATGTAAAAAACGACAGTGTATTAGAATGAGCGCATTAATAGAAACCTGCACTAACGTCAAAGCTGCTGTTCTAGAACATTCTGACCAAATCAGAATCGAGAATTCCACAGCGATGTGGTTAAACTGCTTTTGTCTGCAAAATGGAAAACAAGTTTGCTAATGCGGTTGCTGTTTAAAGTCTTATGTGGTGTACAAACTTTCCCAAAGAAACTTTACATCTTCTGGATCTTTTAAATGAGTGAATAAACATACAGTTCAGTATTTAAACGTAAAATTCAATTAGACAATCGAAACCATGGCTGAAAGTTTAAATATTCGTCATGACAAATATGCGTCCTGGAACAGTTCGCACGGAATCTATAAACTCTTTAAAGGATGTCGCAGCAATCTGCAGGAACAGCAGCTAAAGTGTTTAAATTTCACAATGTACAAAAAGTACAGAGGAACCAAACCTACAAGAATCCAATAGCTACTGGTTTAGCTACTAGAGATGGGAAAAAATCTATTCAGTTACGTATCGTGATTTTTGTATCATGTATCGCCGCACTGAAACCAAAATCAATAAAAAAATTATTTAACATTTATATAGTAGATTTGCATTGAAGGGGTAACGTTGCAGTTCCTTTATAATCCTACAGGTGGAGCACTCTAAACTATTCACAGATCATCCTGTGTGTTCAGAATTATTTGCGAAGAGTTGTAACAAATTTAAAGAAAAATGTAATATTTAATCTGAATTTTTAAAAATTAATGATCGCAATACAGATCGAATCAGCAACGTGATAATATTGTATTGGGAGGCCTGTGGTCACTCCCTAACCCTAACGCTATTACTCTATTAGCTACAGTTACCCTATTAGCTAGCTATTTCCTTGCAGCTGAAATGAAAGAAGTTTAAATAATCACTGTGTCTATGCTAATCGGCTATTTTTTATTTATTTTTTTAAATATCGTAATTAATTCGTAAAATTGTATCATGAAAACTGGATTGCGGCACACGCCAAGCTACAAAGTGGTTTCGGTTTTAGATCGTTACTTGATATCGCTTTCGTTTTATTGAATCTGTGAAACAAAAAGCATAACCGCATTCACTGAGATGGTTTCCATAGCAACAGTTCGACAAAGGCTTGTGATTGGTTAAAGGTCGTCCGTGCTCGTATGTTGAACGTCGTTTGTGCAGAAACTTGTGCAGTGAGCAGTAAGTGCACTACATCGACTGATGGAGGACGAGCGCAGCGATCGAGGCGAGGCCTGCATGCTGCTCAGACTTTAAAGTCATCGAGTGGACTTCATTCACTAAATAGGGGTCAAGAGCGGAAGGGTTAAAGATCTGTTGTTCGTCCACTCGTATTAAGCGAAGTGCTGCACGTTTATTTTTTAGCGAGTTGGAGTGCACTTCACAGGTGGCAAGGGCAGAGAGTCGAGACTGACACAGTCTCGTTTGCCGAATAAAAAGCCTTGAGTGATGGAGTGCACTTCGAGCTGAAGCCGTTTATAAATCTGGTTTACAAGGTGACCTTAAAGTTAGCAAGTGCACACTATATGGTGCTGCAGGCGGAGGTGGAGGAATGAAACACAGCCCATGTGATGAACGAAGGCGTTGGAAATTCTGACTATTTTTATTGCTGTACTGATTTCCTTAAAAGTGTTTCTCTCCATATCTTTCACACACACACAAACACACACACACACACACACACACACCGCATGGCCCGTGTCATGTTACAGAGACAACATTTCAGCTATTTTATGGCCAAATGTTATTTCTGCTCTTTTAAAGTACCTGTTTTTGTTTATTTGTTTGTTTGTTTACTGCCTGCTTTTTTAATAAACATGTCTTGTGGTTGTTGTTTTTTTTTTACTGCTATTATTATTATTTTATAATTTTAAGTATAATGTTTAGTAACTTATTTCGCTTGTACAAAAAAAAACTCCAAATGTCGATATTTATTATTAATGTACATATGTCCTTATTTTTTATATATGTACATATTCACATGAAATAAAGTTCAATTCACGAAGTGTCAGCCTCGGTCGTGTGTCATTACATCGTTCGAGTTTCTGTAGACATTACAGGTGTGATGTGTGCGATATGATGTTACGATGATGTACAGTCGTGTTAAGACGGAGGGATGGTGGCTCTAGTACAGGAAATTCCTCGTGAATATATTTACATATCATTCTATCAGTCAGTAAATTAAACTGCAAAGCCAAATGTCAAAGCGGAGAGTCATATTACAAGAAAATCTCAGGGATGGAAAGCAATGTAATAAAGGCGGTACTAAGAGACCAAATATCCAAATTCAGTTCTTATTTATATTTCGTTCTATTCAGTTTCTAAATAAAGGTGTAGATCACTGGAGGAATATTGTTCAATGAAAATCATATCTTCAATGTTCTAGTGTTTGACTGAAGGCACTTCTATTCAGTTATCCAGAGAACCGATGTAAGGATGTATTTAATAATGGAAACATCAAAGCACTTTAGTGCACTTGTGTCTACTGTAAGTCACTCTGGATAACGACCTCTGCCAAATGTCATAAATGTAAATGTCTTAAGGTGAATATAAGGGAAAAATAACAGCTTTGTACATTGCCAAGAAACTGTAAAACTTTGCGCTTTACATCAGAGATGTACAAAATTGCTGACGCTAGAGACTCCTTCCTCAAACGTTCAATAAAAGTCTTTAAGTATAAACACACAGGGCTCTTTCAGGATTTTGTGGCGAATATACATTTACATTTACATTTACATTTAGGCATTTGGCAGACGCTCTTATCCAGAGCGACTTACAAAAAGTGCTTTAA
>JAOTRS010000028.1:1485780-1497250 GCA_028565755.1 Dinotopterus cunningtoni | reverse complement strand
TATATATCTGAGAGAGAGAGAATGTAAAATATTTATTTATTTTTAAAGTGTCCTCTATAATTATCACTGTGGAACTGAAGCGCACAGAAGCAGCTTTGGAGGAGAAGTAAACGCGCCTCCCAGTGGATCGCGCTCTGTATTCATGATGTTAGAAAGTCAGTCCGGCTGCTGGGACCTGCTCTCAGTATTGTTTATTTTTAAATTGTGGTTCCTCCTTTTCCTGGCAGCCATCTGCCTTGAATGTGTGCGCACACACACACTCGCCAGGCTGGTTTCAAGAAGCTCAGGTTTCAATTTCTGACTCAGCAGTGTTAACAGGTCTGGGTTTTTTTTTTTTGTTTTTTTGTTTTTTTCCCCCTTTCTCTCTCTTTTCTCCCTCTATCTTCCAGAAACAATGGTTTTTAACTGCTTTGTTCTACAGCGCACAACAGCACTAATGATTTATATTTGATATCTCTCTCACACTCACACACACACACACACACGTGTACCTTACCACCTTACGATTAAACTGATGATGCAGTTCATTTGGTCAGTATAATTAATTAGATCGATCTGCAAGTTTTCAATTTATAATAGATTAATTTTTTATTTAGCAACCTTGCAAATGTTAAATGGTCAAATTATTTGATGGATTCCTTACATATTTTGCAGAAAATATCAACCCAGCTTCTTTCTGCTTGCGCTGCTTCTTGTTTTAAGTTAGTTGGTGCATTACTGCCACCTACTGGACTGGAGTTTTTTTTTTTTAATTATTATTATTTTGTTTCCCCACATGTATTTCTATATCCGACAACAAAAGTTGTACAGAATTTCAGTTTTTAATCAAATAATAGTGGTGCCCACGACTTTATTCACATGGAATTTAATTGCACACTCGTAAGCGCATAAAAAATATATATAGCGCCGTCTGTTGAATTCTTGGAATGAATTAAAATTTCTGCGTGTTACCGTGAAGTACGCATAAAGACAAACATTACTGCTACTGAATCGAATCAGACCGGCAGTCTACTGTAGTGTAAATGCAGAACACACACACACACATATATAACACACATTTAATCCGTTGACGTTTCCACTACATGTTATAGAACGTTTTTGGAAACTAGTCAGCTCCTGTTCTCATTTACATTACATCACCACCCATGTAAATGAGCTGTTACCATGGAAACAATAATGTAATAGATTGAGCCACATTGGATCAAACCTGCACTACTGTCAGAGACACCCAGATATTAAGTACAACCACGATTACAATAATAAACGCTAAATAAAATACTAATGCTTTATGATATGATGGCAGTAAAATCAGTATGTTTTCTCATTGGCAGAACATTTAAATCCAGGACAAACAATGCTGATAAATGTTTTTATATATGAGTGTTTAATGTTGGCGTTAGAGTGATGCTTTTCTTTAAAACGAATAAACAAAAAAAAAAGCAGGAAAAAAAATCAAAAAGCAGTATGTGTACATACATATTTTTGTTATTTAAAACAGTTTTTACAGAATAATAGTACTTCTTATTTGTACTGTTTCCTTCAGCACCAGAAGGGGGCAGCAAAGTCCCCTTGAAAATGTTTGTAAAATAATATATATGTTTTTTATTTTCTCTTGTCCATAGATGTAAACTTTTATAGCTGACTTGGCAAAATTTCGTAACAAAAATAAAAAATAGATTTAAAAAGAATTGTTCTCAGCATATCAGAAAATAATTTGACAACAGAACTAGATAAATCCATAGTAGACACTAAAATCAATTACATAGAGAGAAAAATTTGATGAGAAGTAAAAAATAGTCATGTAAATTTGCAAATTTTGGTTTTTGTTCAGGTCGATGGGAACGTCAGCACAATATACTGTCAGAACCTCTGTCTTCTCGCCAAGCTCTTTTTGGACCACAAGACTCTGTACTACGACGTGGAACCGTTCCTTTTTTACGTGCTCACGCAGAACGACTCCAAAGGATGTCATCTGGTTGGATACTTCTCCAAGGTGAGCTGAAGTCGTCATCTGGAGAATATAAAGGGTGTAGTCGAGTTGTTTGTTCCTAATTAACCCCCCTGTCCTTTTTCACTTCTTCACAGGAGAAACATTGCCAGCAAAAGTACAACGTGTCCTGCATCATGATTCTTCCACAGTACCAGCGCAAGGGCTACGGACGCTTCCTCATCGACTTCAGTACGTCTCATTCAGTTTTACTGAACCTCTGAACATGGAGGAGTGGAGAAAGTTTTATTATTTTTTTTGTTTGAGTAAACGTTGAGCTCTGTAATGAAGTGAAGTTATGGTTCTCACAAAAGTCTGTCTAGTTTTCTTTCCCTTCAGTCTCACATTCATCTGATCTTCTGTCCAGTCGGCTTCCTTTTCATTCATCCATGTCCTCTACCATATTTCCATCAATTCATCAACCCAGTATTCTTTTTCTTCACCATCACATCGTTAAATCTGTCCATCTATTTTTTCCATCTCTTTTTCTTTTCTAGTGTGATTGTTTTTCCAATTTTTATTTCAATGAGAATAATCCATTCCCTGAGTCTAACACTTGGTGTCTGTCTGTCTGTTCTGTCTTTCTCTAGGTTACCTGCTGTCTAAGCGGGAAGGCCAGCCCGGGTCTCCAGAAAAGCCTCTGTCCGATCTGGGCCGCCTGTCCTACATGGCTTACTGGCGGAGCGTTGTGCTCGAGTGCCTGCACGAGGTGCGAGACCGAAAGCTCACCATCCGCCGCCTCAGCAAGATTACCGGCATCTGCCCTCAGGACATCACGGCCACGCTGCAGAGTCTAAACATGCTTGAGCACAGAGGGGACCGGTAAGAGAGAGAGAGACCGCATACACATTTTTAAGCTGCAGTATTGGTCTCAGTAGTGGGAGCCAACACAATGTATAATTTTATGCTAATAAGGTTAATCCCTCGTTAGGAAAGTAGTAAAACTGGACACATTTTCTTAAATTTTAGTCCTGAGTACGGTAGAGAGATGTACAGAAAAATACAGCTTGATTGATAAAATATACATCTGCTTTAACTCCCTCCCCTGATCTTGTCTCTCCAGGCTGGTTCTGGTTCGCAGGGAAAAGTTGGTGTCGTCTCACATGGCCCGTCTTCGTGCCCGACCTCGGCTCCTGGAAGTCGACCCGGACTGCCTACGGTGGACGCCTGTCATTGTTGCCAACCCTGTGTTGTCTGATGAAGATGGGGACGAAGATGACGATGAGGATGAAGAAGAAGATGGAGAGAAGGAAAATAACAAAGATGTGAGTAACAACCGTAATAATGTGATTGCGTATCAGCCACTTTTATTTAAACATGTACAGAGCTGATTTTAAATAATTACTTTTTCGCCGCAGGTGAAATCAAATCACAAAAGTTCACCGCTGCCATGGAATGCAAAAATAGACAAGGAGGACAATGAAGAAAAAAAGTGCTTCCCAACATTTCCCAGGAATCAAAGCTCCCCAACCTTATCCCCAATACGTCACACTCTGCCGAGCCCTGAAGCCACGCCCCTTCAAGCTAATGGGGAGCGCCGGGGCCGTGGCCGGCCTCCTAAAAATTGGCCGTGGGGCAAAGTCAAAGATCAACCTCGTCCCGGTCCAGGGCGACCCCGGAAAACCAGGCCCAAAGACGACGATGATGGCGAATATCAATCTCCAAACAAAATGACGCCAGTATCCATGTCTCCATCATCTGTCTTTATCTCTGAGAAGGAATCGAACTGCACTGAACGGCTGATGGGGGATTCAAGGCACTCTTCACTTCCTCAGCCACGCAACAGAGGGCGCCCTGCACGGAAAAGAGGAGGCCCCAAGCGAAGGCTGAGCGAGGAGTCAGGAGATGATGTGCCCTCGTTAACCACGGCAGCTAGACTGAGCGAGTCTCCGGTCCCTCGTTCTTGCTCGAGTGAAACCAGTGAGGACGATGCTGTCTACAATGAAGACCTGGGTGCCTGCTCTCCTCCTGTCCTAACCAAGCCAACGTTAGGGCTTAAAAGCAAGGTAAGGTTTAAATTAGATACGAGAGGTTTTTATTTTAGTTAGAACAATCCCAGGATTCGTATAACGTGGTAAAAGTAACAAAATTCCTTGGTGTTTAACGTGTACCAGATGTGTATTGCGTTTAAAATAAATTCCACCTTTTTTTTTTTTCTTTTTTCTAGAAGCTTCCCCGTAAAAGGCGCATACGTCAGCGTAGCCACCCGCACAGCAGTGTGGTGACAGAAACCATTTCGGAAACCACCGAAGTTCTCGATGAGCCTTTTGTAGACTCAGATTCTGAGAGACCCATGCCCCGGTTAGAGGAGGAGACACCGTTTGGTCACAGCCTCCGCTGTTACCCACCTGCCCGCAAACACTTGGACGCTGCGCTTAAAACGGTTCGGCCTACCAACCTCTCCGAGTCTGATGATGATGGTTAGTAGTATTCTGGTTTCTTTATGTTTTGTTTTTTTTCCCCCTCATTGTATCTGTAATTAATGGCATTTTTTTTTCCCCTCTCACCCAGATCACACTCCTGTGCTGAAACCAGTCAGTGGCCTGAGAAGGCCGGAGGAGACGGCGTCATTAGAAAGAGTGGAGCCCTCTACCCTGACACCGGCGGTCCCCTTAAAAAAGAAGAAAGGCTGGCCTAAGGGAAAGAGCCGTAAGCCCCAGAACTGGGCAACAGGCCTTGGTAGGAAGCCAGGAAGTGGGTCTGGAGACCAGAATGCTGATAACAGTTTTACAGCCCAGTCCTCAGAGGAGCCTCCGAGACGAAGTGTCCAGAGCAAACCTGGCAGGAAGCGTAGGAATCATTACCCCCAACAGGCTCAGAGTGTGGGTGCCCGAGAAGAGCTGAACAGAAGCCACATGTCTCAATTGCATTCAGAAAAGCCAGAGGACCGAACTTTCAAGAGGAGACTTCCGACATCTGATCTCGACTGCGAAAAGCATAAGGGCTCTGATGAGGAAGGCGCTTTTCCTCACCAAATGAGAGAACAGCCTAAGCCCAGGAGACGAGGTCGGCCACCAAAAAAACCAAACCTTGAACCTCCTGTTTCCAAACCAGCACCCGTCTCTGAGCCAGAGGAGGAAGAAGAGGAAGATCAAGCATGGTCTGAAGAGAAGCCAAGCCTTTCACCTTCTTGCACCGTATCCCAGGCCTCTGGTTCCCGCGTTCCTCAAAACAAAGATGGTGACATGGCAAACCAAGAGGAGGATGAGGAAAAAGAGGATGAGGATCAAAATTCGGGCAACAGGAGAACAGGCACTATGCCAAGCTCAGGAAGCCGGCGAAGCGACGATCATGATGCAGACGACGAAGGAGATGGTCGACTGGAGGAGAAAAGTGATGCTGACAAACGGAGAAAAAACCAGGACTCAGAGGATGACGATGAAGAGATGGAAGAAGAGGAGGAGGAGGAACCGTCATCCCCTCCACGATCGCCACCTGTTAAAGAAGAACCGCAGAGTGGGGAAGGTTTTTTAGACATGCAAGAGAGTGGGTCACGGGAGTATATCCACAAGCAGGAAGAGGTGGAAGATGAGGATGAGGAGGATGAGGTCCAAGAGGTAAAGACGCGCTCCGTTGACTCACAGGATGAAAGGCGGCGACGGGAACAGGAGGAATCTGCAGCTGCAGCTGCTGCTGTGGAGACTGTGACTTCCATTGCAATTCCTTCTGATCCCCCACACATGCAATCAATAGATAGCAAGTCTGACCTGCTGATGGAGACCGAACACCCTCATGCAAATTCCGAGTTCAAGGACGAGTTGACCCAACATTCGCATGACCACCACCACAGCAGTGAGCTAGACCTCGAGACAGTCCAGGCTGTCCAGTCCCTCACACAAGGAGAGGCCCAGGACGAGGAACCTGAGCCGCACGGTGCTTACCAGGACTGTGAGGAGACACTAGCTGCCTGTCGAACCCTGCAGAACTATAGCCATGGGGAGGGAGAGGAGGAATCTCTTGCCATGGTGGAAGATTGTGGTGCCTCCCAACATAGCAGCCCTATGCCCAACCCTCCCATGCCCCCTTTAGCCAGTCAATCTGTACGCTCAGTCAACAGCCCTGGAATGACTCCAGGTCCTCTTGAAAGTGGACCAGGTGTGTCTGGTTCAGCCGGTGGAAATGGTGGAGGCTACACGCAAATAACTCCAGAGCACCCTAGCTCGCTTTCAGCACCATCGTTGCAGAACATGGAAACGTCACCCATGATGGACGTGCCATCCGTGTCTGATCATTCTCAACAGGTGGTGGACAGCGGTTTTAGTGACTTGGGCAGCATTGAGAGTACCACAGAGAACTATGATAACCCCAGTAGTTATGACTCCACTATGGGTGGAGGAGGTGGCAGTGGTGGGAACAGTGGCAGCGGAAGCAGCATGTCTGTTACGGTATCGGCTGTCTCATCTGCATCTTCATCAACTACTCCATCCTCTTCTTCCTCACAAGGCAATAGCTGTTCATTTGTGTCCACTCCTGGCATGTCGTCTTCCAGTGCTTCTGTGGGATCTCAAATTGCTATGGGCAGCTGCAGCTTGATTCAGCAGGCTGGTCCTGGTCCGAATGGTGGTCCTGGGTCGAATGGTGGTAGTACTGTCCCTCAACCTCCGCCTCCACCTCCTCCACCTTCAGCTAACACCCCAAGCTGTGGCATCAAGCCCCCCCAAAGCTGTGTAATTGAACGACCACCAAGTGCAAGTCAGCAGCAACAGCAGCAACAACAAAAGAAGGTTTCTCAGCAGCAACAACAGCCAAACCCTCAACCCCAGGCCGCACCCTCAGCACCACCACCTCCTCCTCCTCAGCAGCAGGCACTTTCTCAGTGCAGTATGGGAAATAGCTTTGCTTCCACACCCATGATCATGGAGATTCCCGAGAGTGCAGGAAGCGGTGGAAGTGGTCGGAGCATTTACGACCGAATGGGCCAGGACTTTGGTGCAGGCGGCTATGCTCAACCATCAGCCACCTTCAGCTTAGCCAAACTCCAGCAGCTTACTAACACCATCATGGACCCTCATGCCATGACTTACTCGCACTCAGCTGCTGTCACATCTTATGCCACAAGCGCCACTTTGCCCAATCCCAGTTTGGCGCAGCTTGCTTCCTCCCCACATCCTCCTTTGCCTCAGGCTCAGGCCACCATGACGCCACCTCCAAATCTCAGCTCTAGCTCCATGAACCTTGGCACGCCCTTAATCCAGTGCAACATGCCAGGAGCCAACATTGGCCTACCTCCACCCCATACCCAGCGCCTTCAGGGTCAGATGGCCACTGTAAAAGGCCACATCTCTATTCGCTCCAAGGCTTCCCAAATCCCGGCCGGTTCCCCACACCAGCAGCAGCTCTATGGTCGAAGCTCAATGCAAGGTCCCCCTCGAGCCCTGGCAGTGCAAAGAGGCATGATGACCAACCTCATGCCCACTCCAACTTACAACTCCATGAACATGAATCCACTGAACGCAGCCATGTCAGCTGGATACCGAATGCCTCAGCCCATGATGAACAGTGGGTACCACAGCAACTACATGAACCAGCCTGCCCAGTACCCCATGCAAATGCAGATGGGCATGATGGGAGGTCAGGCATATCCGCAGCAGCCTATGCAGCCGAATCACCATGGCAACATGATGTATGCTGGTCCCTCGCACCACAGCTATGCCGGTGTCCCCAAACAGTCGCCTTACATGAGCAGATGAGCAAAGGAGTACATATGCAGAGACAAACAGGAGAGTAAAGACAAAGACATTTAACCCCTTCCAGAAACAGACTCCCACAATACTCTGTGTTACCAGAGGGCACCTGCTTTCCCCCAAGACCTGGAGAACAGTGTTTGCAGTGTGGAGGAGCAGGACGGTGCAGCGACTGGAGAGGTTTTACTTTACATGTCTTTACTCGTACATTATGGTGGAGATGTTTTCACTCGGTTTCTCTCTACCGAAGCTGTGCAGCTGTAATCAAGCTGACCAGGGTAAACGATGTGAGGCAGGAACAAATCTGTCCACATCATGCAAAAAACCGGGCACTCCTTTCCTTCCCCTGGTGTTCACTGCTTAGCACAGGGTTGAAGAAGAAACAAAGCAGCTGCGGGATAAAAAAAATGAACGGAGAAACAAACCGAAGTTCTTAATGGACACAACCTGGCTCGTGCACAGTCTTTGGAATTGACATAGGAAGCCTTACCTTAAAAAAACAAAAACAGTCGTAGTTGAACTTGGCTCTTATTAGTATTATTGTTATATTATTATTATTATTATTATTACCACCACATTTTTATTTTTAAATGTTCTCTTTTTTTGGATGAGCGTTAAAATGCTTGTGTTTCAGTCTAGCCTCATGCTTAGTTTAAATATATAAATATGTGTGTGTGGGTGTGTGTGCGTGCAGCTATACAGGGGGGAAAGTGATCCACACATCTTTGCTCTTACGAACATTCACATGCACACAATCAGACGCATACACACTCCCACGCGCATTTCGATAGCCACTTAAGAGTCAAGGTGGAGGCACTTCTGCGTGTGCGAGACACAGAGCTACTAAGGAGACACCACGAGACGTATCTAGTAATCCGTGTCTTCCCAGTTCTCAGTATAGGACCGCATGTATTAAGATTCAGATGGACGACGAAGACTGTACGTAGATGTCCGGAAGTAGCAAGAAAGTACCAGTAGCGCTCCTCTGAACTTTCTAGATGTAAATATTCTGGTACTTCCTGATTCACAGCACAGACTCCCTATCTGCAAAGCGAGTCATCACCCCTCCCCATCACAAAAACACACTCCACTTTGTCCACTAGAGGGCACTCAAATCGAAAGAGATTTTTTTTTCTTCTTTTCTTTTTAAGGTTTTTTTGGTTCTTCAAACTGCACAGTGTACCACAAGAGTGGACGGGTTTGTTTTTTGTTTTTTTCCCTTTTTTATAAAAAGCCACACTAATACCAGTGGCACTCTGTATACACGTTGACGCCTACTGACACATGACCAATCATGGACCTTCAAAGCTTCAGCTGGTAATACAGCGCTGTTAGCTTTTAGCGATGAAGGAAAGGTGGACAGTAATTCACAGCGGCGTGCTCGCGCACGCGAAACAGAGACCAAGACACATGCCAACATCTTGGTTAAAGTGCATGTCGTACAGGGACGGATACCAGTATAGGACAAGGGGCGAGTGAACTCCTTTGTATTCCTTTGTATGTCCAGTATTCAGTGTCAATATGGGAATTCTTAAAAGATCTGATGTTTTCATATATTATTTGTGTGGGTTTCTTTTTTGTTTTGTTTTTTGTTAATGTTCTTTAATTTTGTTTTCTTGTTTGTTTTTCTGAATTTTATCAGACTGGGCAGCTTTCTTTTATGACACAAGCTGACTCTTTTTGACTTTAGTAAACTTATTGTAGAGAAAATGTTTTTTCTATAATATAAAACAAAAAGATTGACATGGATATTGGTACTGTCATTTTTCACTTCTGTTTCAGGAAAAAAAAAAGATCCTACATATTTTTTAGCTCAACTTGGGGTAATATTATTAAGAAATTCAAAACTAAAAAATTGCAGCTCACTCCTAGTGAATAAGATGCCTTTAACCTTTCCATTCCATCTCATCTCTAGAGTTTTCTATCTTTGTGTAGTATATTAATGATATTTTAAAACAAAAGATGACGACGAATATCTAAAGGTCATTTAGCCGTTCTTTTTTTCCCCCCCTTTTTCTTTTCCTCCCCCCACTCATAATTTTTTTCCCATGTGTGTATAGGACGACTTCCATTTAAGAGGCATGTAAAAATGAGCTCCGTATGTTTGTCTGTTTATATTGCTTCCCCTTTTTTAGTATCCTTTGTAATTGTACATGGTGAGTTGTAAGCTAAGAGAGAGCGCATTAGACGGAGAGAGAGAGCGCGAGCGACAGCGTGCCCGTCTCCTTCTCTCTCCTCTCTATTTCCTCCTTGTATGTATTTCCATTTATTTGTTTCTTATTTTTTTCTTTCTTAGCAAGTACTTTCAAAGAACTCTGTACATTTTAACATGAAACAAAAATAAATTATGTTGAGCCGTTTTACTAGTTTCTGCGTCGCTATTGCTTCTGTCACCGTGTAATGATGTAGGAGTTCGATTCAACTGTTAATGGAAGTTAAAGGAAAATCCTGGAGCTACAACACCATATAAAAGCAAATCCTAAAATTTGCATCCTAACTCTTATTTAACTTTCTGCAAGTTGAAATCTAGATAGGTTTAGCCTAAGGATTGTCAGTCACACATACATTACAGCACAGTGAGGTTACTTCCTTTCCACATCCCGACTTGTTTAGGAGGTCAGGGGGTCAGAGTGCAGTTTCACCCATAATATAGCACCCCTCGGGCAGATGCATGTAACCGCATCGTGACCGCTTAGTAATGCTGAGGCTTGAACCCTCAACCTCTTGATCGATAAACCACGACTGTCCGACTAAAATATCTTTATTTGTGGCTGATCCTGAGCTCCACTGCTGAAATTAAATAAAAAATGTGAATGTTCAAGGATGTGATCAAGAGAATCGCTCCTTTCACTTGTGTAAGACGGAAAGTGTGCAAGTTTATTTCTTTTTCGATTACTCAGTGATGCTAATAATTTCGTGAAAAAAGGTATAATCCTAGTCTCCTATGTTTGATCCTATATGTTGGGTTACATATAGGATCACATGCTTTTTCTGCATACATATAGGGTTTTACTTTTTTTTTTTTTTTCTCCTTCTCCTCCCAGTTTGGGCCATGCAATAGATATTGGCATTCCATTCAGTGTTACTAAAATAGAACCCACATTCACCACCACAGTGTCCAGGACAACAAGGGCACTGAAGACATACAATGAATGAATAAATGAATGAACAACTAGAGCTCCTTTACTGACTATTTTGTCTTGAAAAGTTTATAAATAACTAGAGGGTATCCGTGGCTCCACCCACGTGCAGATCCTAATGCATATGTGCTGCCATTACCTACGCATGGAGTGTGTGGGCGAAACTGAAAACCGAAAAGCTGTGATGGAAGGAACTACCTGCGCAAATACAAAGCCACAATTCTGAGTTACATCTGTGTAAAAACCTGTGTTTTACTCGTATACAGCGGTACCCCGGCATACAAATTTAATTCGTCCCTGAGGCGAATTCTTAGGGCAAAATTTCGTATTGCAAAACACATTTTCTTAAGTTTTCAATTCAATTCCAGATCTGCTCCTTTACCTAAGGCAAATCTATTTACAAAAATACTTGGCTACATAAATAGGTTTTTAGCCTAGACTTAAACACTGAGACTGTGTCTGTGTCCCGAACATTAATAGGAAGATTATTCCATAACTTTGGGACTTTGTAAGAAAAAGCTCCGCCCCCTGCTGTAGTTTTCATAATATGTGGTACTGACAAGCAGCCTGCATCCTTTAATTGAAGTAGGCGTGGCGGATCGTAAGACACTAGCAGTTCACTCAGATACTGCGGCGCGAGACCATTTAATGCTTTATAC
>JAOTRS010000028.1:1468721-1484680 GCA_028565755.1 Dinotopterus cunningtoni | reverse complement strand
TTAAAGTGAAGATTAATTTTTAAAACCACATACTAATAAAAAAAAAAAAACAAAAAAAAATGTAAAAAAAAAAAAAAAAAAAAGTATCACTGAACATATATGGGTCATATTTGTAAAACAAAGAAACAAAGTAAAGAACAATAAGACAAACAAAAAAATGTATACACACTTTAGGAAAAGAAAAATAGTATGATTTATGACACACACACACTGTATATATATATATATTGTACTTTTGACATTTTTTTGGCTGTCTGTAATTTCACACTTTTTATAAATATATAAATCATGTATACATTTTTTTGGTTGACTCTGTACGCATTAAAATATTTATTCAAGTTTTTCTTGCCTGAAGTCTGTATAATTTTAACAAAAACACATTGAAAGTCAAAAGACCAATTATTATAATTAATATTAAGGATACAAAAATTAATTTTTAGTACAATCTCATACACAACCAGGGACCTCATGATCAGCAGTCCAGCACCTTAACCACTAAACTTCCCCTGACCCCCTATGTACCCTGATTCAGGTACATATCATGATTATTTTGTGTGACAATTCATGTATCGCAACACTGACTCCAAAATCTTTCTTTTTTTATTTATTTGCAGTATGTTTACATTTGAGGTGGTAAAATGTTGCAGTTCCTCCACAGTCCTACAGGTGGTGCACTCTAACCTGTGCACTCTAAGTTGTGTGCAGTCTCCTGTGGCGACCCCTCGACAGGAGCAGCCGAAAGACCAACAGCAACAAATTTAAGAAACTCCAAAAAATAATACAAATTAAACTAATCATTCAGTTATCCAATAAAATAAAATAAATGATTAAGTGGCTGTGTGTAAATGTAGAACAATCTGTAAACCATTATTAAAAGTTGTTCATTGTTGTAGTCAAATAAGTCAAAATAGTTTCACATCAGTCTTACAGGCTTTACCCTGATGGCTCATTTCATTCTCACAGCTGTGGGCCTTCGACCTTATATGGAGCTTTGCAGGAGTTTTTGTCACTAAATGAGCATTGAATGGAAACATCATTTACTACATTAGATCAAACAATGCTTGAAGTCTTTAAAAGGTTTCCCCAGTTCCCTGACCCAGCACTAGATCTGTGTTCAAGGTTTGTTCAAACATGGTTCCATTGTTTCATCTCTCAGACAGTCGCGTCGTTGTCAAAGATGATCCACAGTTTGTTCCTGGTGAACTCCACGGGAGACATCTTCCTGGAGAAGCACTGGAAGAGCGTGGTGAGCCGCTCGGTGTGCGATTACTTTTTCGAGGCGCAGGAGCGAGCCAGCGAGCCGGAGAACGTCCCCCCGGTGATCCCGACGCCGCACCACTACCTCATCAACGTGCTCCGACATCGCATCTACTTCGTGGCCGTGATCCAGAGCGAGGTTCCTCCTCTGTTCGTCATCGAGTTCCTGCATCGCGTCGTCGACACATTTCAGGTGTGTGTGTTTCATCTAATTACATTCTATCAGCTCACATACATTAAAAAACTTTGTTAAATGTCATTTTAAATATTGTACCAAATGTAGTAATCAGCCAATCAGGCATGTACTCTACAGTCGGAGCGTGAGTAGTAAATATTTACGTAAAACAAAATCATTTTTACAGATGTCGCACAATCACACACATGCTGTAGATACACTTTTTGTAAATGAATGTGTATTATTACTCTGATCTCAGGTTGCTAAGTAACAACAGAAGTCATGCTAGGAAAAAAAGCATACAAATTTATTATTGTTCTTATTAATTTAGTGAAAACTAACACTAGAGATTGAATCATGAGATCATGTATCGCCACACTGAACTCCAAAACCTTTTTAAAAATTTTTTAAAAAATAATTTCATAGTTCATGTATGTTTGCATTTGAAGTGGTAAAATGTTGCAGTTCTTCTATAGTCCTGCAGATGGTGCCAGATCTTGCAAAACTTGACTCTGGTCCCATGTCTTGTTTTTTTTTCTTTCTTCTTCTTCAGTTTTTTTTTTTTTTGGTTGTTATTTTGTGTCCCATGTCCTGTTTTTCCTCCGACTTTTTTTCCACCCACGTGGCCTGTCCCGTTTTTTTTCAGAAAAGTTTTTTTTCCGTACAACAAGCATGTGCGGTAGGAGCGAATTATTTGCCAAGTTTGTTTGGAATTGTAACAAAACTTTTAAAAATGTATACATAAAATCGTGATACTTACAGAATCGCAATACAGATCGAATCAGCGTCTGGGTATCGTGGTAATGTTGTATCGGGAGTTTCCTGGAACTTCCCACCAAAAGTGAATGTTGTATTGTACATCACTGTGTTGCAGCCGTGTCACACTGAAATGAAATCCCTGTCCAGTCACAGCCCTTAGCTGTTCTCTTAAAGATAAACATCATGTGGTTTTGGATGCTGATGTTCGTTTTAATTCCTATACAGTATAGTACAAGTCAAAGGTTTGGATGCAACTTCTAATTCAGTGTTTTTTCTTTGCATTGTACAAACATACCTCAAACCTGTGTAATAAAACATATGGAATTAGGTAAGTAAGTAAAAAGTAACAGCAGTCCATTGTTCCTTCAAGAGCTTTAAATGTACAGTAAATTCACCAGGTGTAGTCGCAAGAACCATCTTGAGCCTGAGCGTCCCAGGAAAGGAAGTCCAGGACTTACATCTGGTGCAGATGAGAAGTTGGTTTAGAGAGGTCCCAGCTTCAGAAATCACCAATGAATAACCCAAAACCTCAGCTACATGAGGGCTTCACAGAGCTCACAGTAACAGAAACATCTCAACATCTCATCTGTTAACATCCATCCAAAGATTGGATAAGGATTAGTTTATATTCTGAATGTTCTACAATGTAGGAAATAATAAACATGAGGATAAAACCCTGAATTAGAATGTCTGTGCTATAACTTTTAACTTGTACTGTAGATTGTGGCATCATATATAACTCTTTTATTCCCTCGACATGAATTAAAGAGTGAGTAGTAATAATAAACGGTCGCGATCCCCAGGACTATTTCGGCGTCTGCACCGAGGCGGCTATTAAAGACAACGTGGTGGTGGTGTACGAGCTCCTGGAGGAGATGCTGGATAACGGCTTCCCCCTGGCCACCGAGTCCAACATCCTGAAGGAGCTGATTAAACCTCCGACCATCCTGCGCACCGTCGTCAACACCATCACGGGTAAGGATCACGACCCAGTAGTCAACCTTATACTGTAACACTGCTGAATTCTGATTGGTCAGGAGGTGTTGATGAGTTTTCTATAACAGCGGATTTTACAGTAACACAGCTTTACACATTTTAATATCGTTATTGTTTCTGTAGTAGGAGTTTGTACAATGTCAATGTGGTTAAGTATTTAATTGTATGTACAGTGTACAGTATACTAATAAACTTCAAAAGAAAAAAGGGAGAGGCTGGTAAAGGAACGACAGTTGATAACTGTTATATAACACCAGTGACAACGGGATGTTACTCAACATTATATACCTTTAAGTGGATAAAACACAAAACATGTCGTTCATTAATTAGTAAATTCTAATCACAACCAAATTCAGCACTTATGTGTTAAACAGCGTTAATTCTATACAGTTGAAATCTTGATTATGTTTATTTATTTGTGTGTTTTAAACAGGAAGTACTAATGTTGGAGAGCAGCTCCCCACAGGTCAGCTCTCGGTGGTGCCATGGCGACGCACAGGAGTCAAATACACCAACAACGAGGCTTACTTCGATGTGGTGGAAGAGATCGACGCCATCATCGACAAATCAGGTACGAAACCTTGTCGCATTCGACACATGTTCTGAGCGTATACCGCGTTTAAATATCAGGTGAGGACATAAAATAGCAAAGACCATCTTTAACCCTTTAACATCCTCAATAAGAAAAAAAAGTCTTTTTAACTCATTTGTTATTTCCTTGGGATAAAGTTAAATGAACAATCATTTAATAATTTTAACAGACCCCTGTATAAGGGGAACGCAGTATCGTCTCATATAACTCCTCTTCCAAACGGTTGAGATGTCACAACATGGTATATTTATCAATATTTTTACAAATACTCCAAAAATTGATAATTATAATATCATATATAATAACATATAATATAATAAGTAGATATAGATATCTCCTCACAGTTTTTAAACCCATAATTTGTTGATTCTTTAAAGCTGCTTTACAGCAATCACCATTGTTAAAAGTGTTATATAAATAAACTAAAATTCATTATCATTATCATCTACATTATTTCTCATTGTATGTCTTGAAGCATTTAAAAACTCATACTATTTAACTCATACTACGCAACATCTAGTGCACTTGCTTTAGCACACTCTTTAATATACCTTTTAAATGTGCTCTACCAAAAAGTTGAGCAGGATGTTAGAGGGTTAAATATTCACCAGTGTGATTATTGCTGAAACTGAGATATTATTATAAATATCCAGTGATGCAAAAGAAGTACCTTTATATGAAAATATATATAGTATATTACAAATATAGGTACAGAAAGTTATGCCAAAACTTTGGGCCTAAACAAATGCTGCATTCATAAATTCTGTAAGGAAATAACAATTAACATTTTTTTACTTAATTGAAAATTAGCAGTACCAGTAACATTAATTTACTGATTAATTCTGGGGTCCGCTTTTTTTTTTTTTTTTTTTAATTCGAGAAATTTTCTAATCAAGCAGAAGAAAATCCCCTTCACCATTAGTTGCCTGCTTTCTCATGATTATCTTTTCCATTGTAAAAAAACATATACTATTAAAGGCACTATAACCAAACGGCACTATAACCGGTATTTTAGTACATTTCTGTTATTGTCCAGTCTAATACTCCATCAATCAGAACAGTCACTGAACATTTTATTTAGCTCTTAGCTCTGTCTGTGTCACTTCCTGCCGTGTGCTTCGTTGGTGTAGTGGTTAGCACTGTCGCATTGCACCTCCAGGATCCGGGTTCGATTCCCGGCCAGGCTTGATTTCCGTCTCTGTTTGCTTGGTGGGTTTCCTCCGGGTACTCTGGTTTCTTTCCACAGTCCAAAGATATGCAGTTTCGGTTAGGCTAAATTGCCCATAGTGTTTGAATGAGTGTATGTGTGTGTACCCTGCCTCGTGCCCTAAGCCTCCTGGGATAGGCTCCAGGTCCCTGTGACCCTGAATACAGGATAAAGCGGTATAGACAGTGAGTTATGTCATGTATAGGATATTATTAAGTATCTCCTCTGATGTGGTCTTGAGCGCGAGATGTTGTGAACTGCACCACTGCACGCGAAGGATGTGTAGAGCATGTGACTCAGTGTTCGCAAAAGTGAGGTGCTCTTCAGTGACCCTCGTGCTGTTATTATTATTATTAGTAGCTGTAGTAGTAAGTTGTAGTAGTAAGTTACTGTAAAATCAGAATTTCTTCTCCTCCTTTATTCAGGCTCCACGATCACGGCAGAGATTCAGGGTGTGATTGATGCATGTGTGAAGCTGACAGGAATGCCGGATCTCACGCTCTCCTTTATGGTAAGTCTGACACCAGAGTTGCATCATCAGACTTAATGACAGTGTTTGTGGGACGAGTGGGAGCGTAGTCATGAGTGTAGAAGCAGTTCGTTCCACACACACACAGCGTAGTTTGTTCATTCTGAACATCATCGGATACCGCCGGCTGTTTCATAGGAACCACAAACAGGAACGAACGTCATGGCTGTAACGTCATGTGAGGGGAAAAAAGAAAGAAACACACAACTGACCTTCAGTTCTAACACCTGCTTTCAAATTTCTTCGCTTCTCATTTGCATTCAGTTTAACTTCTCTTCATTTTCTCATACCTTTAGCCCCGCCCATTTCTTATGAACAGAGTCGGGTAGAGAGAAATATCGTTTAACCACTGGATGTTTCCTTTATCATAATATTACAGCCGGTGATGATCAAAGCGAAGTTTAGGGTTTCTCTAACAGCACACCTCGCCACGTTTCATCCTTCACTTATAACCTTCATATAAAAATTATTTATTAAACACGTAAAAGGAAGTATACAAGGTTTACCTGTTTATCTCTCTCTCTCAGAATCCTCGGCTGTTGGACGATGTGAGTTTCCACCCGTGTGTCCGCTTTAAACGATGGGAGGCCGAGCGAATTCTGTCCTTCATCCCGCCGGACGGAAACTTCCGGCTTCTCTCCTACCACGTCAGCTCTCAGAAGTGAGAGAAACTTCTTCCCTTCTTCTTTTTTCAGATGTTTGTCAGCCCTTTATACAAAGCATTTACTGTACAGCTCAAACACAAGGTGAAGTTTTAAACCAGGACCGCTTGGATGAGCAGCGAGCGAAGTTTAGAGATGAGGCAATGAAGATTTCAGATTAATCCTAGATTTAATCCTTTAAATGGCAGAATGTACGAGACAGAGTAAAAATGTAGCCAAAAATAAATCAAAATAAATAAACTAAAGCCAAAAATAAAATTAAATAAGAAAAATGTAGCCAAAAATAAATCTAAATAATTTTTTTGGGCGAAAATAAATAATTAAAAAAATGTACCCAAAAATAAATCAAAATATAAACATTTTAGCCAAAAATAAATTGAAATAAAAACATTTAGACAAAAATGAATTGAAATAAAAACTATTTAGCCAAAAATAAATTGAAATAAAAAAAATGTAGCCGAAAAGAAATCGAAATAAAAACAATGTAGGCAAAAATAAATAGAAAATAAAAAAATGTAGCCAAAAATAAATAATATTTTTTAGCGCAAAATAAATTAAAATAAAAAACATATAGCCAACAATAAGTTGAAATAAAAACGATGTAGCCAAAAATAAATTGAAGTTTAAAAAAATGTAGCCAAAAATAAATCAAAATAAAAACGTAGCCAAAAATAAATCAAAATTTTTAAAATGTAGCCAAAAATAAATATTTTTAGCCAAAAATAAATTTAAATAAAAACAATGTAGGCAAAAATAAATCAAAATAAAAACATTTAGCCAAAAATAAATTTTAATTAAAAAAAAATGTAGCCGAAAATAAATCAAAATAAAAAAGTAGCCAAACATAAATAAAAAAATGTAGCCAAAAATAACTAATATTTTTTATCCAAAAATAAATTGAGAGAAAAACAATGTAACCAAAAATAAATTGAAATAAAAATATGTAGCCAACAATAAATCCAAATGAAAAAAATGTAGCCAAAAATAAATCAAAAAGAGTTAAAAATATATTTCAAAGCAGAGCCAACCTTTTTCAGATTTGAAATGTTACATTACAAAAATTATCAAATATATTCTAATAAACGCAACAGCTGTCTTGTGATAAAAACATATTTGTAGAATGAGTTGTTTTTTTTTTTTTTGCATTGTCATTAAAACCAATGATGTGTGTGTTCACGTCTCACATTGTACAAAGACAAAACTGCCTCCAGATCAACAATGTTGATGTCTTTAAACTTCCTGCTCTCTCTCACTTCCTCTCTCTCTCTCTCTCAGCCTGGTGGCCATCCCGGTGTACGTCAAACACAACATCTCGTTCCGCGAGGGTAGCTCTCAGGGCCGCTTCGACCTGACGCTCGGCCCCAAACAGACCATGGGGAAGGCCGTGGAGTCGGTGCTGGTGAGCAGTCAGCTCCCGCGCAGCGTCCTGAACGCCAGCCTCAACCCTACACAGGGCACCTACACCTTCGACCCCGTCACCAAGGTAACACATTAACACCACACACCTAACGTAAGCTTGCCTGGCGTCTTTACTTTAGGCACCGCACTTGAACTTACAGTCACACTGGTAAAGCACCTGCTACAGCACTACAGTGGGTTTGATCCAATGGGAATTGCTCAACAGGCTGGTGTTCGTACTAAAATAAATCTCCACGTCCTTTCTCAGATGTGTTAAAGTTCTAATCCAATCTTCTAAAATAATCACACAGTCTTTTCACGTTCGGCTCTTTAGAATGTTGAGCCACAAACAGTTTCTTGTTCGAATATTTATATATGAATAGCGTCACATGTCCTCAGACTGTATGAGTGTGTTTGTGTGCAGCTCCTGACGTGGGACGTAGGCAAGATCAACCCTCAGAAGCTGCCCAGTCTGAAGGGCACCATGTGTCTGCAGGCCGGAGCTTCCAAACCAGACGAGAATCCAACAATCAACATCCAGTTTAAGATCCAGCAGATGGCCATCTCAGGTACGACCGCTGAACACATCCAGGAAAACCATGTGGTGACATGGAATGATTTCTCTTCTGAGTTCAGGGCTTCTAAGGAGCTGCTTGAACTGAACCCCATTCAGAAGTGAGTTCATGGTTCACGTCTCCAGGGTTACCAGATGGTGATGGGTTTCTTCCTATTGACTCCTATCTCAGGAAGTTTTTCCTCGCTGCCGTTGCCCTCGGCTTGTTCATGAGGAACAATCTGATCGTTTTGATTTGATACATATTTCCTCACACATTTTAAACTGATTTCCATAATTTTCTTTGCGACAATGATCATTGTTAAAAGCGCTATACGAATAAAATTTAATTCAATTTAATTGAGTAGAGATGAGAAACTAGATTATCTAGATTTAACACAAGATTTTTGGGTTAAATCTAGATAAAAAACTTTAAACACAAATTTCAGGAGATGTCTAAGAAATTGAAACAGGATTTTATTTATTGAATAGATTGATAGATAGAACCTTATTGATCCTGAAGGAAATCCCAGAATAGGATAGACTATAAAAAATTTATGAATGAGAAAAAAACAAAGCAATAGAAACCAAAAGAAATGTAGAAAAAAAGACACACCGACGGAGCTACTGGATGGACTGCCACTTGTGTTGGCATCCAAAATAAAACTGATTTATTATTTTATTTTATAAAATGTTCAGGAAACAGGTTCTACCCAACCCTCTCTGCTCTGCTGCAGTTGTAGAAAATTAATCAAGAATCAGAATCATACGGAGCCTCTTAAGGGACATGGGTGGAGGCAAAAACAAAAAAAAGAAGGGACATGGGACCCGAGTCAAGTTTTGCGAGATCTTTAACTTGACTTGACTCTTCAGAGTACTGATGTAGTTCAGCAGGTGGCAGTAATGAAGGAAGAAAAAAATGGGCAAAATAAAGATAGTACTCATATTAGAGTTAAATGTGCGTCATTAAACAAGCATGGAGAGAATTACTGAGTTTTACTGTCAGCTTGGCCTAAAATATAAAGACATTCAGTTTTTTTTTTTTTACAGAGTCCTTTCGGTATATTAGTGCTAGAAGGTTGATCCGAAATTGTGAGTCACATGGTCTAAATTTTTTTCCTCCTTTTTTTTTTCCAAATCTTTTTTCCCTTCATGTGCCGTGTCCTGTTTTTTTTACCCCCTCACCTAAATGTCCCTCTAGAGGCTCAGTAAAATTACAATATCACTAAGGTTCTTTTTTATTAATTTATGGCTCGCATTGCTTTGATTTGACCACTAGATGGCGGCCTCAACCCCTTTAAGTCTCTGCTTTGTCAGCGCTCGGCTCCGAACCTTCGCAGGTCGTCCGGGTTCACATGCAAATGTATCTTATGCGTGTCACATCCCGGCACCATGGTAACATATTATACAGTACGGACTCTCGGTGACACTTTGTTCTCTCTCCTCTTTTGTCCTAAAGGCCTGAAGGTAAATCGGTTGGACATGTACGGCGAGAAATACAAACCGTTCAAAGGCATCAAGTACATGACCAAGGCGGGCAAATTCCAGGTGCGGACCTAGAGGCTGACCTCGTCTCCAGCTTCCTGCCGTCTCCAACGAGGGCAAACGCACAGCGGGATGTTACAGCGTGTGTGTGTGTGTGTGTGTGTGTGTGTGTGTGAAGGGTTGGGGGGATCCACAGGGGCTTGGAAACTGACAACATGGGGTTGATTTTAGTAGAAAAATATTTTACAAAATTTAAAGGAATTCCCTGGTGGAAAATGCCGATAGTGCTGTGGGTTTAAACGTCGCTCCTGTACGCGACAGCATTGTTAGCATTCCTCAGGTTAAAAGTATTCCTCGAAACGTAGCCGCTGATAAAGGAAGCATGCAAGCTGTAAGTGTGTAAACAGTGTAAAGAACACACTCACCTTCCTAGCGTGTTTGTCCAGCGTAAATGACAATGTTTATGAGAAATCCATCTAATTTGCTCTGATCAGTGCATCGCGTTGTGTTACGACATCCTTGTCTGTCTAAATCAGTTTATTTATTTATTTTTACTTCATGTTGGTTCAAACATATTTTCAATCATGGAATTGTCTGTTTTATTTATTTATTAAGTTTGAGATTAAAGATGGCAGCAGTACGTCTTAGTCCGGATACAAACACGAAAGCTACGGTAGAGTTAAAATGGCGGAAAAAAGAAATTACACTCAGACGTTTACGGTTAGTCGATGGATGTCTGGTGCATGTCGCCGTAACCCTGCCTCCTTATTGATCATGCACTTAGCGCTCCATTTTACTAATGGCTTCACTGCTGAGACACTACCATTACCAAGCCGGTATCCTGGACTACATTATCAAAGGACCTTATACAGTTTATAGGCACATCTGGACTGATTTATTACAAACAAACAACCACACACACACATGCAGTATATACAGGTCCTCGATCCAGAATGTACTGTATCTCTGAGGAGAAAAAAATATTATAACCACTATTCACTGATCGGTGAAGTTCATTAAAGCCACATGGACCAATAAAATAAACTCTGATTATTGTTGTTTGTCACTGGATGTTTTCTGTTTGCTGTGTTTGTTTCTCTTGTACTGTTTTTGCAGTGATGCAGAATAAATGATAATAAAAAAAAAAAAAGTCTGAACTTTTTTTCAGCCTTCAGATTTCTGTAGGACTCCAGAGGTTTGTACGGCACCTGCTATGCATGACGGGTGCATCGCTTCATGCGTTTCCCTTCTTACCCTTCAAGACCTTGGAGCGATTAGATTGACCTTTTTCCCATCGCTCCAAAGTCCAGTCTTTATGCTTCCTAGCAAACTGACGCCTTTTTCCCCCCTGATGAGTCTCACTAACACTAACAAGTGGCTTTCTTATGGACACACAGCTGTTTGAGTTCACATCACATTGTGTGTGTGTGTATGGAAATGCCCTTACTTTCCTTATTAAACATGGCTATGATTTCTACCGTTGATTTATTTTGATGCAACTTCCCCAATTGTTTAAGTGAACTCAGATCACGCTCATTGTTTTTATGACCGCAGTTCTTCCGTAAAGTTCACGGTTCAGCTTTGTCCTTCCAGGTTTTTAATAATGCGTTGGACGCTTCTTCACTCAACTTCAGTCTCCAGCCAATTGTTTTATTTCCTTGATGCATGTAATCAGTGACAACCCATCAGTTCTGACTTGCAACAAATAAAAATGTATTCTATAACTGATTCTGTACCTTCTGCCTCTCCGCTAGCTCTGGCTCTATCTGCACATTGTCTCCGTATTCTACAACATCTAACTCTAAATATAAACTGATTCTCTTCTCAAACCTCTGACCCTTCACATACCCTGATTTTTTAAATGATTTTCCATAAACTCTGATTTATTTTAAGATCCCGACTCCCAACAAACTTGCCATGAATTTAGAACATGAGCTCTGACTCCCCGCAGGCTTTAACCCTGCACAAGCTGTGACTCTATATAAGCCTTTAGAAGTTCTGACTCTCTCCAAGCTCACACTCGGGATAGTTCTCAACTCTGTTGACCTAAAGTTTCCAGGCTTTGACGCTTCAAGCACAGAGCAAGACTAAACACGCTCTGACGTAATGTAGTCTTTAATGCCCTAATTCTCAATCAATGATAGTTCTTTAAAAGCTCTGACTCTTCATAAAACTGACTTAATCAAGCCCTGACTCTGCATAAAAAACAAGTTTTTACTCACTACAAGCTTCTAAGCTCATAAACCCCTATGATGATCCAGAAAAACTTGCCTTCTGACTGGGTTTCACCGCATTATCCTACATAACTTTCCATAAACTCTGACTCTCCATGAGCTCTGACTCTGTATTTACTCTGACTCGTTATCATTTGCCCTATGACCAAGTTTTGGTCTCTCAAACCATTTCCCCTTGAATTCACTTACTGCTATTTATCTGTAAAGTTTGAGATTTGCCCCAGAAGTTGCAGCTCTATACTAATACTACTTCAGACCATCGATTTGGCGTCTCTAAGCTTATTCTGGCTCGAAGTCTTTCTCTAACTCTTTCTCACCCTGTAGAAAAGGCGGTTCGCATTTATCTCTCTCTGCACCTCGCAGAACCTTTAACCAGACAAGCATGTGGATTAGACATGATTAGATGTTTATTTGTTGAGAATGATTTGCTGATATTTTTCTAATGAAGATAAATGTCTTAAACGCGATTACATAAAAAATCGCATCAATCTATTATGATCGTATGAAAGAGTAAGAAATTATATTTATTATAAAACTCAAATATAAAACCGAAAGCATTTTTCCTGAAAGTGAAAAAGGGTGTGTTGGGACTAATGAAAATGATTATCCGGGTCAGAGAATATAATTCTTTTCTTATAACTTTTAATCGATTATTATATTTGTGTAATTTCATAAAAGCAATTTTTAAAATGTTTTACAGTAGAGGTTTAAAAATGTGATCTTTTTTTTTTTTTTATCTTTCTTAAATCCTAAAATCATCATCACTGAATAAAAATTAACCCCTCTGCTCCCATAAAACTCCACTCCACACTTTCCTTCAGCCCCACAGCCCTGGTTCTTCCTCCTCCTCCTCCTCCTCTTTCTGCCTCTTTTTAACCTCTAAAAGCAATAGACACTTAAGGAGGGGCCCCAGATGGACAGAAACTTTTTTTTCCTCCATGTGATTTCAGTCTTGAATGAATTTGCAGTGTCACGGTTTGTTTGGCTGTGAGATGCATTTTTCTTGACTCAGCTTTTCTTTTCTTCTTTTTTTCCCCCAGACATCATGAAATTTTTTAATCCCTTGTAGAAATTTGTTAGGTGTTTTTTTTTTTACTTTAACATTAAGCTGCTGTAGCATTCAGAGACCTGCTGAGCAAGTTAACAATTTACATTAAGCTTCAGAATATGCAAAGGCTAACAGGACTTCATGGTGAGTTTGCTTTACTTTTCTTTTTGTCTTCTGGTGTGTTTTTAAATGCATGAGGTGTGTGTGTGTGTGTGTGTGTGTGTGTATACGTGTGTATTCCTACTAGGGGAAAGTGATTAACTCATCAGTGCTGCAATTAGTCCAATACACATCGATTACTGATAATCTGATCTTAACTCGTCCGTCCTGAGACCTGGAGCTACTTTCGCCTTTATTCTTATTGCAGCTTCGTTTGCTTTTTCTCTCCACACGTGTGTGTGTGTGTGTGTGTGCGTGTGTGTTTTTTATTTACTCACTGTTGTAACTGGTGTGAGTTGTAACACATTTGAGCAGTCACGCGCAAACTGCGCGAGCGTGGTGCGTTTTTCACCTTTGTCACGTGCTTGATAAACGTTACACTAACGGCAACTTAATTGCACTTTACATAAACACTTAACACCTTCGTGAACACGTGTCTTTAATGCATGCAGGAGCTCCCTCATGGGCTGGATGCAAATATGCACAAGAGATTAAATATCATACACACACACACACACTTTATGGGTTATATATGTTGTTACAACATGGCTGTAAGCGCGCACGACCGTTGGTAACGTCCTGTTGTTTGCACATCCTACATAGTCAAAGTGTGTGTGTGTGTGTGTGTGTGCGTGTGTGTGTGTGTGCAGTTTGGGACGGGCCCCCGAGGCATTTAACTCGTACGGAGAAAAAAAAAATGCATGTGAGATTTTCTTTCTTCTCTTTTTTTTTTTTTACCAAGCCACGTGCTCCGAGTCGTGGCGCGTGCGTTTCGTGATCACTCTACAGGTTTGTTACATTTTGTTATTAACATTAAAGATCAAAAGCGCGGACTTGTCGCGCGCTCGCTGATGTTTTCTCGGGTTTTGACAAAATTGCTTGAGGGTTTTAAAAACGTCTCTTAGTAAAGTTTCAGCCCGGAGGAGGAAAGCAGCTCGAGTGTGTGTGTGTGTGTGTGTGTGGATATCTGCAGAAACAAAACAAAACCTTTTTAACAAAATGCGACTTTGGTTTAGGAAGGAAAGTGTGCCAAAACTTACTACTGTACATGAAGGTGTGAAAGTTACATTTACAAACTTTCAGTTGAGCTTTTACTGAGAGACAGAGAGAGAGAGACAGAAAGAGACTATGTAACATCCCAGATGTTCATTCTAATATCAAAATTGCAGCCATGTTTTTTTTTTTTTTAAACATAATTAACACCCGAGAGTGCAGGATGTTTAGTTCCTCTGTTGGTTCAGTAACACTTTAATCTGCAAAATTACCCTGATAAGTAAATCCTTTTTATTATTTTAAAACATGTGAAACACACCCAGGGCTTGATATCTCTTTTTCTTTCTTTTTTTCTTTTTTTGGGGGGGAGGGGGAAGGGGGGGGGGCAATTATTATTTTTTTTTACATCTGAGCTGGAGTCCCAGAAGTGTGCATGTTTTCCGTGTGCTTGGTGGGTTTCCATAGGGTTCTCAGGTTTCCTCCATCAGTCTAAAGACATACAATGGACAATTTGGAAATGCCAATTAGCTTGCATGTGTGTGTGTGTGTGTTTGTGTATGTGTGTGTGTGTGCGTGCGTGCCTGCGTATGTCCTTGTGCACTCTATCCAGGGTGTCTCCATCTTTGTGTCTAGAGTTCAGCCTGTTAAGTCTCCTGTATTACTACATCATTACATTTCATTATTCTTAAAGAAAAACTGACTTTCACATCCGGCGAATGCTTTGTAATGAAACTGGAATCATTATATAACCAACATTAACATCTACAGAACACAGAACATATGGATTTATCATCACAATGTGTCATTTCCAAATGTACACACACTAACAATAAGGATTCATGCTAATGTTCGTATATACTCAACTCAACTCAACTTTATTTGTATAGCACTTTAACAACAGGAATGCCCCAAAGTGCTTCACATAAATAATAAAATAATATAAATACACACCCTATGAGGCAGTGGAGGCATAAAGGGCTAAGGCTGTGGGTTACTGGGTTACTGATTGGAAGGTCGGGGGTTCAAGCTTCAGCACCGCCAGGCTGCCACTGTTGAGCCCTTGAGCAAGGCTCTTAACCCTTTCAGCTCCAGGGGTGCTGTATCCTGGCTGACCCTGCGCTCTGACCCCAGCTTCCTAACTGGGATATGTGAAAAAATTATTTCACTGTGCTGCGAGGGACATTAAACATTAAATGATTTTATTATTATATTTATTTAATGCTACTGAGTAGTTGTTATTGTTTTTGTGATTATAAATACTTAATTTAGCTGTAGTTGGGTGAATTTAATGAAGGTATTTTCCTTATTATGGTGTTTCACACTGGACTTGTGTGCAAGTTTAAATTATTAGAAATAGAGACATCTATTAAAATCAAATGCATTAAATCTGCCAACCAAACTCTTATAGTTTCTTGAGTTTATCATCATTTAAATATTTATAACATTAAACCATTACACAACTGCACATTAACTTCTTACAGAAGGATTCGGGTGGATTTTTGTGACCGTATACAAGCTAGAAATTTAAACATACCTTTGAGAAACACTACTAGTGTGGTAGCCCAAGCCCCCAGCGTGTGCAAATTTAGTAAGTGTAAAGTTGTCCTGCTGGTGTTTAACGTTGTTGCTTTCTAATTCAGGTTAGTAGTAGCCCAGGTATTTGTGGCATGTCAATGGTCTGACTAATTTTAAACAGCCACTTCACCACAAACTGAAACACGACTCCAGGTTTCCAAGGAGCACCAGGATGCAGGATGTTGCCTATTATTAGACAAGAGTCCATGCAGTAGTATTTTATAAACTAACAATTTGCACAAATGTCTCAATGGAATAATCATAATCGTGATAATATTTTTAATACTCACATGCAAGTTTTTTTTTTTTTTAGCTGTGATTTTTTAAACAATTAATT
>JAOTRS010000028.1:1428392-1442427 GCA_028565755.1 Dinotopterus cunningtoni | reverse complement strand
AAAGAGTGTAAGTATATACAGTATATATAAAACCATAACAGAATGCATATATATATATATTACACTCTTTATCTAATTACACTCTTTATCTTATATCCTTTTAAATACATCCACCAATATTAGCCCATCATCACTGATTATTCTGGAGGTTTCGCTTGTCTTATTTGACAGACTCAGCAAGTTAGGACAGTTATACATAAATGCTTGTATTTATGTCAGTGTGCTTGAAAGAAAAATTCCATCTACTCAAGCTTGTTTATAATGCTTTTACTATTTACACATATATTTGTCTGGAAAAATGTCTGATCTTTTAAATGAAGCATTTGATAATCTGGCCAATGGATTTGTAAAAAGTTATTTAAAACTGATAGGGAAATCAGAAAATGCATTTAGCTTAAAAGCTTTGGGTTAAAACTGTGTGACAAAACAGGGGGATCCGTTCGTTTTTTAGTGTGATAGTCATAATGTATGATACCTTGGCCTTAAACAACATATAGAACCACTGGGGCTCAGGCTCTTTTCTCACTGTAAAGCTATTGTCCCATATGTAGACCTTATCTTGTTAAACTGTATGAAGTCTGGTAATTCTATAGCCGCAGGGCCTTATATCTTATGCTGTTACTGAAGTAACAGGTGGCTCTTTGTTAATGTTTAGTGGATTATATTCTGTGTAATTTCCTTTAACAGGTGGCCTTGGATTTGGTGTATTTAGTTTGGCTACAACTGGGGAGGTTTGTTGAAGTACTCACTTATTGAGATTATTGGTTGGAGTATTACATTGCATGTGGTTAATGTATTGCATTGGTAGACTGTGTTAAAATACTGAATTGCATTCTGTTATGGTTTTGGGTTTACAACTTTTGGGTTATGTTCCACTAAAATGTCAGATTGTGTTTGGCTAGGACACTTGATTGAAGCATTGTGTTAGAGTACTGACTCAGTATTGAAGGATAGGGTTGAATCACTAAATACTGTATATATGTATGGGATGAGGACCTTTCCACTTTGCATACTTTCTAACCACAAGCTTCAAAAAGAAAAACACTGCAATCTGGTTCTCCACACTCCTTTTTCATGTACTCATTACTTTTTGTGGCCTTTGTGACAGTGAATATCAGATGTATCTGCAAAGATCCAGTTAATGAATGACAAAGCATTTGTGGCCATTCCGTCATGTACTACAGGATGAAATCTTGTTTGAATGCGAAGTATAATTATACTTTCCTGTTATTTGTGAGCAGTCTTCTACCTTGGCTTAGCTGCTAGCTGCTGAAACCCACTTGTAAAAGAAGTGCTGTGTCACTCAAGGAGAGATTAAAAGGGCAAAGGATCAAATAATCATACTCGTGGGTGAGTGAATGAATGTTCTTGTTTGTGTATGAAGTGGGATAGAGACCTTTATGTTGTGCGGTTTGACACATCTGTCTACCCCACTCGAACCCACTTTGTCAGGGGGGAGCGGCGGAGGAATTCTGATGATGTAACAGTGATGTCATGCTCTCTCTCTCTCCTTACCCACTTACCCATTACCAGTGACTGAGCAGTTTTACCTCTGCTCTTTGGCTTCCGCCCATGTGTGTGTGCATGTTTTGCGTTGCCTTGCCTCTGCTGCTTTCCTGCCAGTTTCAACTGTGTTGATAGGAGCGACGGGACTGAGAAGTGAAAGAGCAAGATGAAGACTTTCCATCTGTCTAATTTGGCACCATGAAGAACAAAAATGCAAGTGGTTGTTTAGGAAAGAGAAGAGAAAAGCAAGAGGTTAAGTCCAATCCGGTTCATGCAATTTGCTATCATCTGCGATAGCTAAGCAAGTGAGCGAAATCGCAAGCTGTTTTTTTTTTTTTTTTTGAAGCTACTGGGTTTTGGAGACTAAGACTCGGGGAGCGATGGAGGAAGCAATCTAATGTAAATGTTCTTTTCAAAGAGATGAAAGAACCAACAAAAGAGGAAACAGATAAGCAGCATTGGGAAGGCAGTTAGCAAGGTGGAAAAACAAGACAGGAAGATTTTACTCTGACAGGGATAGAAGGAACTGGCTAGGCACTAAGCGAGGAAGAAGATTTTTAAGGCAGGATAGGTAGAGCATTGTAATTTGAAGCGACAAGGCACACTTCCCAATGTTTCTTACACAGTTTACTGCTATTCTCTTCTCCGGAGTCCCGCTCTCTTCTGTCATATTTCTGATACTTCTCCCGTTTTCTTTTTATGGTAAAAGAAACAAAACTCAGCAACCAATGTGAACAGTTTTTCTCCATTTCTGCCTCTGTTTCCAGAACTGTCTTATGTTTTCTTGTGGTTCCAGTTTGATCAGCACTTAGTTTTGCCACCCCTGTGCTTCTTGTGTATCTCTGCTTTGGGCCATTAAGAAAGATCTTCATCCACGATTCCCCAAAGTAATTATGTACAATGACACAAAAGCTTTGGTCATCTCTTCCAGGTTTGCATCGGCAACAACCTTTAAATGAAATCCTTAAAGCACCCATACAATTATTATGCTTATGCTAGTCTAATTCAGTTGGAGACAAAAAAAATAATTGTGATAAGGTACAATGAGAAAATAAGCGATGACTGGCGCATTTGAGAGCAAAGGGTATTATTGAAGCACAACTACCGAAAGCTGTTCTATAGAAAGCAGCAGAATATAAAAATATGCATTAACATTGACTGTGAAATGAAGGGAAAGGTTCGAGCCGCTCGATTATGTTAGGCGTTATTCTGTATTATTTTTAGCAGATGACAGCTGCCTAGGTTTGGAGAGAGCCCGCGTGAAGATTAAACAGCTGCATCCTCCATGTTGTTGAGCAGTTTGAGATTCAGGCAAATCAGCTGCAAAACAAACTTCAAACAACAAATATCATCGCACAGCTCGTTCTTTTAGTTTCCTGTCCTCTTTCAGGAAAAGCAAGTCTAAATTGATGTAAAATGGTGCTGTGTTCATCTCAGCATCTCGTTCTCTCTTTTTCTATCCTCTGCGGCTGCTGCTAGCATTCATCCACCCGTTCACGGCGCTCTCCTCCATTCCATAGTACGTGCCCAGTGTGAGTCAGATAATGGCCTCTCTCGCACTGCGCAAGCTGAAAAGAGGAGGGGGGAGGAGAAACAGGAGGGAGAGAGCGAGGGAGAAGAGAGAGGGAGGGAGAGTAGAACGATAGAGTAACACGGTAAGAGAGAGAGAAAGAGAGAGGAGGGGTTTAAGACGAAGCAGACCGTGAATGTGAAAAAGGGACTATAGAGAAAGGGACGAGAGGAGCAGAGAGACATAATGTGAGAAGGAAAAGAAGAGAGAGAGCGATTGCAGAAGCAGAGGTGGTGGCTGGAGGAAGAGAGATTGAGAGCAAGTGTTTGTGGGGGAGGTGTATGTACGGGTGTGTGCGTGTGTGTGCGTGTCTGCACTTGCGTGTGCGTGTATGCCGCACTGAGACAGAGAGGGAAGCGGGAGACCGAGAAAGGAAGAATAGATTCTCTACCAGCTCCTTTCCATGCGCTTTTCAGTCCAGTCCACCATCCATTGTCTCTGTGTCTGGACAGAACCACATACACACACAATGTAAGTAAACATTTGTCTTTTTAATCAGTTGTCTTTTCTGAAATTTCCCTCGTATTCTTGTTGTGATGGCACAAGTGAGGGGGTTATGTATTCGTGTTTGCGTATTTATCTGTGTGGAAATGTGTCCAGCTGTCTGCTCTCAGGCGTCCCCCCCTGCCCCCCCATCTCCATGCCGGTCTCCTTTCTGCTTTGTGCTGTCATTCTCTCTGGGCATCGAGTGTGTGTTTGCGTGCGTGCGTATAAGTGTGTGTGTGTGTGTAGAGACCAATGATATGGCTCTGTGCCAGAGTTCGTCTTTGGCACGTAGTATTTAAAGGGCTCTCTATGTTACACAAACACGTGTGTCAGATAAAACTAGTCAGGCAGCCCATTCAGGTTGGGCGTGTTAATGTTTTTGGCAGCATAACATTGTCATAGAGGAAAAACTACAAGGTTTTGTATGTGTATATGCAGGTGTATTATTTGGGATATGAATGGAAAGCAGTTGCACATTTATGATAGCTACTTACCTTTCTCAATTATCCTCCCGGCTGATGGTGTGTTTTTTACATTGCTTTACTAAAAAGAGGAAAAACTCTATTGTAAGAGAAGTGTGGTTTGGCTGTTTCAACAGCACCATGCACTCGTGACCAGTAGGGTTTTAGCCTGTGAACTATGCTTTCCGTCTGTCACGCTTCAAAAAAAAAAAAAAAAAAAAGTTTACACAAACTCATACACAGACATTGGCAACCTAGTGGTCACATGCCCCTGTGGGAATCTGTGTAGGCTCCAATGGCAGAGAGAATAAATAAATACATATTGATGAGAGGTATCCTTTATAGCAATATAGTGAACATATAGTGTTTGCACTCTCATAATTATTCTCTAATTCATTCATCTTGTATTATGTCAGAATTTCAATAGTCAATATTTTCCATATATTTTCAGTATTTTCCATGGTATAAATGTTTAACTGTTAAACAGGTGTAAATATGAGAAATGAGGTAAATATGTACATTTTCTTTTACTTTTTAATAGAACTGACATTATTTTGCATGCAGTTGATGGTATTATATTTGATCCAATTTTTTTGACCATCTAAGCTGTTTCACTGAATGTTTTGAAACTGTCAAAGCATAGCTACAAGATTATCCTTTCTTAAGTAAAATAGCAACTACAAAACAATGTGAATTAGTAATGTCTTAAAATAGGAGAAAATATAATTGGGCCTCTATGTGGTGTTTGTTGTGGTTACTTGAAGTATACTGTGTACAAGTTTATAATATCAGAGCAAAGTTTTGGTAAATTAAATTAGCAAATTACCAATGATTTTCAAAACTATATACACACTAACAATTTTCTAATGTTTTGATTTTATTTCTTAACAGACCATTTCAGTGGTGGGTTCAGTGGATGGCCCCAGTAGAAGTGGCCAGATGGAAATTGACCATGGATGCCTGGAGAAAGGCGTGTTGAACCAGGAGTTGTCCAATGGGCTGAGTCAACATGAAGAAGAAACCAATGATCTTGAAGGTGGAGCTTTGTCAAAGCTTAGCCGCCAGCAGCAGGGGACATTAACATGTCTTCCCCAGACACAGGGATGGGGGCCTGGGGATCTGAAAGGAGCCTCTACCCCTCAGCAGCAGGAGACAAACTGGAGTGACCAGAGCACAACTAGTGTGGGGAACAGTGTGGACATGGAGAATGCTAGAACTCTGGTGGCCTTCTCAGCTAGTGCAGGTTCCCTACCCCCTTGCAGTGTTCCTCAACCTTCTCATAACCCTAATACAGAGCTGTATGAGAAATTCAACCAGGAAATGGCTAATCGTGGTAATGGCGATAAGCAAAAAACATGGAGTGGTGATGATCAGCACTGCACTTCAGAGGATCTGAAAACCCTACAGGTTGCTTTAAATCAAGCCCGTCATGGTCAGAAGCCACCAAGTTGTGACTGCGATGGACCTGACTGTCCTGATTACCTTGAGTGGCTAGAGAAAAAGATTAAAATGGCAGGCAATTGCCAGGAAAAGGGTCTTTGCAAGTTATCAGGCACTTCTCAGACAGAGCAACAACACTATCAGTCTCAGCCTCAACCCAATGGTGCAAACACCTCTTGTGGATCAGAACCACAGTTACAGAATCCTGTTAACCAGTCTCCAGTTCCAAAACCTTATGGCCCCCTCCCACCCATTCCCTGTTCTCCCAGTGTGCTATCCATCGCTAAGGAGAAGAATGTCAGTCTACAGACAGCTATTGCCATTGAGGCACTGACCCAACTATCTGGCACTGGTGGGCCTGCAGGTGATTCAGCACTGGGAAATTCCGACCATCATGCATCGCCTCAGCCCCCCTCTCAAACCCAAGATGATCTGCAATTGATTTCTTCGGTACCCAGGTCCCTTTCATCATTATCTGCATCCACTATACCCCAATCATTGTCCTCTAGGCATTTCCCTCAACAAAATTCTGCTTTATGGGAGCAACACAGGCCTGAGTCACAGGGTCCTGCTCAGCACCCCTCCCAATACCAATCTACAAACTCCCCCTTTTCATCCTCACATCCATCTACCCCTAATCCATCACCTCACCAGTGGCAACAGAGCACTGGAGCAAGCTGTGAGAAAAACTCTCCTAGGACTCCATGGATGTTGAATCCTGAAACTCAGGCTTGTTTTCCACACCCATCTCGTAGCAGCAGTGACCCAATGTCTGAACTAAAACAGCTTCTCGGAGACAGCAGTGGAAAGTACACTAGTACTACATTCAAGTTTCTAGCCCCACCTCAAAATCTGAAGGACAACCACCCAATGATGCCTCATGTCAAACAAGAGGTCAACAATGGGGAATACCCAGGAGAGATGGGTGCAGCAATGGGCCAGTATAGGATTGTAAGTAATCAACAGCAGTTTCAAGGCCAACAGATTCCTCAGTCAATTAGGTACTCAACTCAGGCAGCACTGCAACAACACCTTCACCATAAACGTAACCTCTTTTCTGGTCCTCAATCTTTTGCTCAGCACACACCATGCCAGACTCTCCGCAAATGGTGGCCACAGTCTACTCCAGAGAGCGCTCTAACCATCAAACAGGAACCCAGGGAACCCAAAAAGAAAAAGAACACACAGAGTTCTCCTCTCCTTAAGCAGTCTCTGGGCGGACTGCTTGGTTCATTGGGGCCACCTCTTCCTAAACCTAAACAAATCATCATTAAAAAGCATAAGCAAAAGGCCTCCCAGCCTCTCTTTCTCCCACAAAATCAGATCACAGTACAAAAATCCCTATCCCAAAACATGCCACCTCTACCTGTCATGGAGGCTGCAGTTCCTCCGTGTCCACCCCCACATAACTCCTCTCAGGTGGTAGTGAGCCAAGCAGCTCCAGCCCAATCTCAGGAATCAGTTTTGAACAGCAGTCATACCCTTATCTCTGAAAACCTCACCTTAGCTTCCAACCCTCCGAATGTTCCAGTGTCCACTGCCCAGGATGAACTGACTAGCTCAAACCCCACCACAGCTGAGGATCCTCTGGCCACCACTTCCACAAGCCAGACAACCACATCTGAGTCTACTCCACCTCTATGTGGCCTCAATTCCCTTGATCCAAAATTTGAAGAGATTCTTCGTCAGTTTGAGGAAGAATTCGGGGACACACCTGCCCCTGTCATGGATGCTCCAGAGCAGGACTTCGCATCTTATATGGAAACGGAATCACACCAAAATTCTAACTCAGGACAATCCAGACCCCAGTCACCATCCACAAAAAAAATCAACAACATTTCTGCCCCAACAACTGAGCCTGAACCTAGTCTGAAGCAGGCTGAGGGGGAGAATGAAGAGATGTCTGTGTCCTCCAACCAGCTTTCTGTTATCAAACAAGAAACTGCAGAGTGTGAAGTAGATGTCAAGCCCCCAGATGAGCTATTGGCTCTGGCAACAGAGGCTTATCTGCAGCAGCAACATCACAAAATTCTTGTGGACCCCTTTACCACAACCTGCTCTCCTCCAAACAAACGGATGAAGATTGAGTCATCAGGAGGTGTAACAGTGCTTTCCACAGCTGGAAATTTCTCCACTGCTGAGGAAAATTTGGATACACCCACAAAAGAGAGTTTTCCTTCATCCCCTTCACTAAAAGGTTTTCTGGAATCCCCCCTACGTTACTTAGATACTCCAACCAAGAGTCTTCTGGACACACCTGTAAAGAATGCTCAAGCAGAGTTCCCCCTCTGCGACTGTGTGGGTGAGTATCCTAGATCCCACGTTTCTACGTTTATCTCAACTGTTCCACATTATGGTTTTGTCCTATTTTGTAATGCAGCTAAAACAGTTGTAAGCAGGTCTGCAGGTCCTGATTAGCTTCTCAAGTGTACTTAAAACTAGAATACTACAAGAAGTGTTCAAATCAAATCAGGACTTCTCAGTACACTGGAGCCATGAACTTCTGAATTTGCCCAAACATGCAGCAATCACTTGGAGTGAGGTCAGGACGGATGTGGCAATAACTGCCAGCCATGCAAGTAGTGTTCATGAATGATTGCGAGTAGAGTTCCCGGGGACATTTGTCTCTCCACCACATAATTCAGGATGAAACGTTCTACTTGCTTCCATTTTCAGTTGGTTTTATGCCTTTATCCAGAAGACATATCATCAAAAGACCTGGGTTGACTTAAACAACCCTTGTAGAAAAGACTTCCTTAGATTAACATGATTCCTAACTAGGAATCAATATGGAATCATTCAGACTCAACACTTCTTGCTTTACTTCCATAAATGCAGTGTAGATTCATGCATGTTCAGATAATTGTAATAGATTTAAGCAGTTCTTTCTCTTTCAATGTCCTTCATAAATTTTGCTTTGGCACACTTATCCAGGCAGTGCTGGTCCATGTCTGAGAATGCATAATTCTTTAGTGTCCCACTCTCATCTTTCAATGTTCTGGCTGCAGTGCCTCTCTTTGGGGGTAGGCAGCAGGAACAATAGCCCTTACAGAAGGGGTCTATTGTGTCATATAAGACCAGGGGTAGCCAGACAGTCCTGCGCTCAAGCAGTTTTGTTAAAGGGGCAAACACAGAATCTGACTAGGCCCTTATGGGAGCTGTGGACATAAAAGATAAAGAAACAGTGCTCGTATATCATGTGGTACTGTGTGTTTAGTGGTTAGACATTAAAATAGAGAGATCAGGAAGTAGACTGTATTCATCTTACATGCATTTTACTTTCTTACTCTCTTCTATGTAGGGTTAAACAGAAGATAGACTATAGATCTTTTTAAATTTATAAACATATCTTATTGTGTTTATGCATGCAGACTTTCATAAAAACGAAATGTGTGAGACCAGCTGTAGCTGAACACTTGTTGACTTATTAGTGTCACCTAGAACTAAGGTCACCCAGCAACCATTCTCCCTAGTAAAACCATCACCACACACACACACACACACACACACACACACACACACACACACACACACACACACTCAGAGTGTAATCAGATATGGTATGCTCAAACACACATACTGATGTCATATTCCAAGTTTATTATTTATATATAAATATATATACACAACAATAATAATTATTAAACTTATCAAATCAATCCATCCTACAGAATTACACATCTTACACACTTCTCTTTTACTTCTCTACATCACTTCCTTTAGCCGGCCCCACCTCTATTACTATGAACTCCCAAAGTGGAATGTGACCTTAAATTCCCTCTGCTCCAGACAAGTGTGCTCACACACACACACAATGACTCACTCCTTGAGTGTTCCCCGCCAAACACCACATTAAAATCTCTTTTTTTAACACTAACACAAAGATACATTGACATTAGGATGTGTTTAGCACATTATTCACGCTCATCTTTTTACTCTCATCTATTATAGAGTTGGTTGAATTTACAGACATATTGTGTAAGTTTGTTTAAATGAAGGCAAATTTTTTTTTTCATGTTTTTACTGCCCCTTGTCACTTAGTTTCTCTTCAACTATCTCTATTTCCCCAGAGAATATCATAGAAAAAGATGAAGGCCCATACTACAATCATTTGGGATCTGGGCCAACTGTGGCTTCAATAAGAGAGCTTATGGAGAACAGGTAAGACTCTTATGTAGCCCTGGTAACACTGATATGTCCTTCATACTGTCCCTTTTGTCTCCATCAGTGGGAGAACATGATATCAGAGATTCAACCGGCATTAATGTTTATGTATTATGTATGAAGTGTCATATCCATGAAACGGATCCTGAGAAAAGATATTAAGAGCTCTGCTCTAATGCTAGTATTAAGATTAGTCTAGATTTACTTTTTGTTCCATTAAAAAAAGAACTTGTTGCAGTTTAATGAACTTTTATTTTAACAAAATGCCATTGACATCTCGCTAAGACATTCCTCTATTGATTAAATTGTAACTGTGTCTATAATTGTTAGAAGTAATAACACAAAACTTTTGCTAGATGAGATCCAATTAATTGCATATATTTTATTTTCTATCGTTCTGACTTTTTGCCTTCGGACAATGGCATTTTTTGATATAAAAACCTTGCTAATCTAAGAAGCTGTCTAGAAAAGTGCATTATAACTGAACAGAACCTCAAAAATCATGCACATGTGAAAACAAAGATAGGACCGCAAGCTTTGCTGTTTAATCTATTGTATACTAAGCTTTAAACACGAGAAAAACTGTTCCTTGCTGCATATAATTTCCTATAATTGTTTCCCTTGTGCTTGTTTCTACACCAAGCATTATAAGAGAGCTGTATCTAGAAAATCTTGGCACCCCCTGGTCTTTGTTGCCCTTCCCTCCTCCCTTCTGCAGCTTCTCTGTGATCCTATCCCTAGGGAATCCCTGACCCATAATGCAATAGGAGTAAAGAGGAAATAATCACCGTCAGCAGATCTAGACAAGAGAAAAAGAGAGTAGGAGAAATGCTGGTATTTATTTAGTAAAACAAGACAGAAGTGTGTGTGTCTACATTGTGGATGAATAATAATCTTAATACAGAGCTGACTTAAACTACCCCACAAGGCCAAAGAATAGTAAGTGTAGAAGGAGTTGGAATTGGGGGTTGCATCTGTTGGTGCATTCAGGATAACTGTAAGAACCTTTGGAAATTTTTGGACCCTAAGCTGATTCTGAGATGACCTCTGCCCCAGCTAGGACCACCCCAGGGATCTTGATCTTTCTTCGCTGAAGTGTGTGATTGTTGATGAATGCATGATGGGTGTGTGTGTGTGTGTCTTAAACCTCATTGATGCTGTCATTGTGCTCAACTTAAAAAAGACTATGCTGGGGGTTGGGAAGGGATACTCTGCAAGGACCCTATATTGAGTATAATGCTATCAGTGTATGCACATCTATTATCCTGGTAATATAAAATGAATACATGGGTACATACATGTGTAACTCACTCAGGAATGTACAAAATCTTGTTACAAAATTAGGATCATATGCACACATTCACATGGAAATATTAGCAAAAGCTTGTAAACAGTGCCTGGGGACTAGAGAGGTCAGAAAAAATACACGTGTAATTTAATTTGTAGCTGTAGTTCAAAAGATATTAAGGTATTCGTGTAGCATTTGCAACAAGACCTTTGCATTGTAACAGACAAATTAAAATAAAACAGTCCTGATGCGAATGAAATTAACCGTTTTGTATTTGCCACTTGCCACAGGTATGGAGAGAAGGGTGAGGCTGTCCGTATAGAAAAAGTAGTGTTCACCGGGAGAGAAGGCAAGAGCTCCCAGGGATGCCCTATCGCGAAATGGGTAAGTCTATAATGTCACACACAAGAACTTGCACACCATTGTCTAATAGATATAACTGCAAACAGCTGATCTTTAGGGATGATTGGTATCATAGAGGTTAATCATTCATCAGTCAGCAGTGGCGATGGGACAATTCACTGAGTGGCAACCTGTTCTCATTAGCCAAAGGCTATAAAGCAGCAGGGAACTGTACTGTGTCTTAGTACACACACAGGCAGCTCAACCTCTTTCTATACTAATGGGTTTATGGTTCAACAGGGCAGATGGTAAATAATTCTTATCTTAAGAACTTGAAACATAATTTCAGCCACAGGTATTCCTCTGCTATATGCAGGTGATCAGCCAAAACATTAACACCACAACCAGGCAACATGAATAACATGGATTATAAATTATATGCCAGTAATCTGGCAACAGGATTATTGACACCCAAGGCCTACATATGCCTGAAGGGACCAAAGGCCAGTCCAATCTCACAGAAAAGCCAATGCTTGGCCTCCATTTCCCCAGATCCCAATCTGATCAAGCATCCATGAGATGTGCCAGTCAAACAGCGCAATCCACTGATGCCTCAAGGGGCGAGAGTTGCACCAGTGGCACATGGAAAACCTAAACCCCAGGTGGTTTTAATGTTATTGCTGATCAGTGTATGTACTAAAACAGTATATAACTGTCTTTTTGGGGTTGCCACAGCAGATTGTTAGATCGAAACATTATTTTTTTGGCACGGGCGTTTATGCCAGATGCCATTCCTGATGCAACCCTCCCATTCTTCTCAGGGCTTGGGATCAGCACTAAGGGTGCCCTGCAACCCCAGTGGCTGGGTACAGGGCACTGCCCAGGACTCCAACACAGGCCTTCGGCATGGCGGGCGAGTAGCCTACACTGAGCCACCAATGCATACTATATAATTAACATAAGTTAAATAACAATAAAGCAATAAAAACACAAACAACCCCGTCCTCCCCAACCAATACAAAAAAAAAAAAAAAACATGGAAGGGTTTTTCCTCATATGTGGGAGGATATTTCTTTGCTAGTGTTTATTTCCATATTAGTATTTGCATTAAGTTGTTTGCATAGGTGAGCCACACACTCCTGCAGGTGAAGGCCATTTTATTTTAGCTGTTGGGTGCACACAATAGTTTGCTAGAACTATGTAGATATCTAGATAGACACACCCATTTTAATGTTAAAATAACATCCACTCTTCTGGAAAGCTTTTAATTAGATTTAAAAATGTTACTGTGGGGATTTGTGCACATTCAGCTACAAGAGCATTAGTGAGGTCATGCACTAATGTCAGACAAGATGGCCTGGCGTGCAACCAGAATCTCAATTTATCCCAAAGGTGTTCACTGAGGATGAGGTTGGGTTCTGTTAGCACTTAACTCTTCCACACCAGCCTTGTGGACAGGGGCATTGCCATGCTAGAACAGGTCAGGCCCCTTATAGTAGATTCTTTTGGAATAAAATAATGGATATGTAATGTCTTTTATGATGAAAGATGTGCTTCAAACTTTGTGACCACAGTTTTTTTTGGAAGGCCTCTGTATATGTGGGTCAGGTGTTAATACTTTTAGCTAATTGATTCTATAGTAATAACTTTCACAGGGACTTGTGTGGTGCTTTTGTAAATATAAATGTTATTATAGTGAAATTTTATTAGACCTTTATTTAGCATTGTTGGAAAGACACAAAGTTGAGTAAAGGAAAACTGGTCGATGCACAATGTAGTGCCTCAATGTTGTTTATTTGTATAGTATTTAATACAGAGGTAAGGATCCATAAGCAGCTTTAAAGAAATGTATAAATATATAAAGTTCCCTAAAAAGTTTGACATTTTTGATTTTTTTGTTATTCAAAATTATTAGTTTTTACTCTATTTTATCAAAGTGTTTAAAAACTAGTGTGGATTTAAATGCTAAAATAATATTCCTGTAAAGACCAAGTGCATGCACTAATAATTTTGTCTCTTTGTTCACTCCCTGTCTGCCCCCTGCAGGTAATACGACGTAGCGGCGAAAAAGAGAAGTTGTTGTGCCTGGTGCGGCAACGGGCTGGGCACCACTGTGCCAACGCTGTCATCATTGTCGTCATCTTGGCATGGGAGGGCATCCCAAGGGCTCTTGGTGATAAATTATATCAAGAGGTCACAGAGACGATCACTAAATACGGCAATGCCACCAGCCGCCGTTGTGGCCTCAATGACGAGTGAGTGAGATAAAATATCTCTTTCAGCCTGCAGATTTCTACACTGCTTATTTAATGAAATTTGCTAGATATACAAATAATTACAGTTAACTACAGTTTCTTGAATTTGTTAACATAAAATGCACCTTAAATACCTAAATGGGTTCCCATCTACAGGGCAAAATAATGTCGCTTATCCCATCATCAAGGGATGTTCATGGACATAATTTTTTGTAGTTCTTTAACAATTCTGGTGTTTCTGACTTTGTTAAAAAAGTTTGGCAACATGCATGATGTGCTTGCCATGTTTCCTGTTAAAGACCATCATAAACGTGTGACAGCTTCGCAATATCCTCCTCTTCCAGCAAAGACTTTCTTAAAGGCACACTGGAATGTCACATGTAGCTTGGTTTTAATGTCACAGTTTGGTGAAAAAAAAAAAGAATTTTTAAAATTTATTTTGGATTTAAATTGTAGACATATAAAGTTTTTTAAAAAAGAAATTAAATAAAAATGTCTACGTACCTAGATGCAACAAAAGGAA
>JAOTRS010000028.1:1385267-1396180 GCA_028565755.1 Dinotopterus cunningtoni | reverse complement strand
GATCAACCCCAGATCATAACACTGTCTCCAGAGGCTTGTACAGTGGACACTATGCATGATGGGAGCATCGATTCATGCGCTTCCCTTCTTACCCTGACACGCCCATCACTCTGGAGTAGGCTTAATCTGGACTCATCAGGTCACATGACCCTTTTCCATCGCTCCAAAGTCCTTTTCCATCGCTCCAAAGTCCAAAGTGTGTGTGTGTGTATGGACGTTCTCCTACTTTCACTATTAAACATACTGTAGCTCTGGTTTAACTTTGGCCTGGCCAAAAAACTCATCATTTCAGAAATTATTGCGCTGCATCAAGCAAAGAAAACAACTATTTCACCATTAAACATTAAACATAATTCTGGTATGATTTTTTTTTACCATGCAACTACACCAAGCGTTTAAGTGATTAATGATTGTTCCTTTTTTTGGACCCCAAAGTTGCCATTTTTTTTTCTCTCTCATAAAGTTGGCGTTTTTTCTTTTCTTCCACAAAGTTGACGGTTCAGCATCAACCTTCCAGATTTTTTGGGGGGGGATTTTTTCCCGATTTTCTCCCTAATTTAGTCGTGTCCAATTCCTCCCCGTCACTAGGGGGCTCCCACATTAAGGTTTCTACTACCACTATCACGTGTTTCCTCCGAACCATGTGACGCCAGCCGACCGAATCTTTTCGAACTGCTCGCTCGCGCATCGTTGGGGGCGGAGTAACACACTCGGAGGACAGCGCTATCCGCTCCTTCCGCTTGCGTGAGCTCACAGACGCCCTAATTGGCTGTAGAGCCGTGATTAATGTGGGAGCACAAAGTACCTCTCATCCCTCCCCTCTGAGAGAGTTCGGCCAATCAGCTCTCTCTAGACCTCCGGCTGCGAGAGGTTACAGCATCACCCAGGGATTGAATTCGCGATTCCCGGATGATAGGGCGAGCACTTTACCACTGCACCACTCGGAGGCAACCTTCCAGGTTTTTAACAATGAGTCGAAGGGTTTTTCACCAAGTTCCAGTCATTTCAAGTCTCCTTAGTTGTTTTCTTTTCTTGATGCAGCGCAATCATTTCTAAAATGATGGCTTTTTTTGGCAAGGCCAAAGTTCAGACAAACACTGCACTAACACCCGGCTAAGAAGGTACGCTGTATATAATCCCAGGGATGGAGCATGCCTTACAGATGATGACGGCTCTCATCGCGGGGGCTTTAAGTGTACAGCCCTCTCATACAGAAATATCTTCAACCTTTCTCCTTTCTGAGAGATTATCAAAGCACTTATGGACGAGAACAACGTTTGCCGCGGTGGCTGTAACGTGGTCTGGCACAAGCGACCTGGGTCTAAGGTCTTTACCCAGAGAGGTTCGAGCATGGACGGAAAAATACGGGGGCGCTCTCGCACTGCACTTCAACCCTTCTGTTTTTATCTCCGTGTGTAATTTTAGCGTAAGAGCTCTCCTCCGAGCCGGAGCGTGGGGCTTCAGCCGATGGCACGGCGCATTTCAAACCAAGAGATTGCTGAGAACTTAATGCGAGCGCGCGTTAATGACGTTGGAGAGGTGTTCGAGAGGCACACCGATTGTAGGCTTTGTGGCATTCTGACCTTCACCAAGTGCATGTAGAGATCGGGAAAAAACAAAAAATAAATATCCAGAGAACACGCGCTAATAAATGATTAAACAATGAAATAAATATATAATTGAAATAATTCGTGTCACATCTGGTGTTTATTTTCCCTTTTTCTTTCCCATCCATCTTTTTGTTTTGCATATACATCATGACCGCTTTTTAATTTAATTTCCAATACGTCAAATGCTTTATCATTTCGATTAAAACCAGCTTTTTACTGTGTTTCATTTTATTACATTTTTAAACTGCTCTCCATCACGACTTTTATCACAAATCCTGATAATAAAAAATAAATGTTTTCAGGTCTCATAATATAATATATTTTGTTCTTGACATAATGCTCAGCCCATGGTGGATTTTCTCATCAATTATTTTTAAACTGCAGGAAAATAAACAACGTGCCTTGGGGCAACACTGCGACTGGAGCCATACCGGCGATCTCAGCAGGACCGGCTTGTTACAGGCAGCGGGTTTATTATTCTCATTAAAGCCGGCGAAACAAAGATCAGTGGATTCTAATGTAACCTCCTGATGAGGAGCCTGTTTTTCTCGACTGCAGACAAATTTAAACTCGAAAAAAAAAATTGGACACACACACACACACACACCGATCAGCCATGACATTACGACCTCTGACAGGTGAAGTGAATAATGCTGATTATCTCGTTACAGTGGCACTGGGGAGTCGATGCGATGTACAGTATTAGGCAGCAACTGAACAGGTCGTCACTCAAGTCGATGTGTTGGGAAAAAAAAATGTGTAAAGATTTGAACGATTCTGACAACTTGTCTAGACAACCGTACTGGGCCGCACACATCCATGAATGAATTTATTTCTATTTTATTGAATCGGAGTCCGCAGAGAGTTTTTATTTTGAAAAAAATTATCCGATCGTCTGCACATCGCAACATGTGACTCACACGCTCCATGCCCGCTTTGTATAATAGATGCGGCCTTCAACTTTAACTCGTTCTGACGTTCTGGATTAAAAATCAAGCCCTGAGATCCTGAAGTCGCCATAAATTTCCAACAATCTATCTTTGAAGACGGGGTCCTCTGCAGAGACGGCAACAAAAACGAAATTACGGAGCAGACTGGACATGAGGAACACACTTCGGGGGTCGCTGTCCCCCATCTCCCCTTCATGGGAACACCTCGTCACAGGAAAACACACTCATGTGGAAGTTATTATGCTTTGTTGTTACGAGCGCATCACGTGATGGTTGGTCCGTGGGAAACTGTGGAGACCACTGGTCTAGACATTGTGATGTCTAGACGACTGGGTCAGAGCAACTCCAAAACTGCCCCTCTTTTGGAATGGTCAGTGCAGTCTGCAGTGGTCAGTACATACCAAAATTGCTCGCTCACAATGGAAAAAGCTGGAAAACCAGCCAAGACTCATTGGTGCATGTAGGGAGTGAAGGCTGGTCCGTGTAGACTGATCCAACAGAAGACTCCTGTACTGTAGCACAAACTGCTGAAAAAGTGAAAGCTTGTTCTGATAGAAAGGTTTCAGAATCCGCACACTGCATCACAGTGTGTTGTGCATGCTGACCCGTATCCTCCACCAATGTGCACAACTGGATCACTAAGCAATGCAACGCAATATGGTGGCCTGGTCTGACGGATCAGGTTTTCTTTTACATCATGTGGACCTCTAGCAGGATATGCAGAGATGCATTATGGGAAGTTCTGATGAGGAAACCTCAGGTTCTGCCATTCATTACTCTGACACGTCACACCTACCTTCACAGACCAGGTCACACCCCTTCATGGAGACGGTGTTCCCTGATGGCAGTGGTCTTGAGGGTGTCGAAGGTGTTGACTCAGAATTTCTCCAGATTTCAATCCGATCAAGCGTCTAAGGGACGTGATGAAGAAACATGTCTGATCCACACCTTCAGGGGTCTAGTGGAGTCCTGGCTCTATAGGTCTAAGGCTGAAAAGGGGATTTACTGAATACTAGGCAGGCGATCATAATGCTATGGGCTGATCGGTGTGTGTGTTTAAGTAACTTTGGAATTATTTCTAATTCAACAACTCACTAACAAAACTTTTTTTTCCTCCACATGCCGTTTGCTCAGTGTTTTTCTTTTTTTTTTTTACCCGTTTTATTCCTCGCAACCTGAGTGTTCAAAATGTCAAAAAGACAGCGCTTTGCACTTTATAAAATGAAAAAACTATATATATATATATGCAAGTGACCAGGACATGCCAGCAGCAGCACTTTTTAAAAGCTTTCTTCGTGAAGTGAAAAACAGCGTGAAAGGATCTTCAGGGGACCGAAAAACATTTCATCTGTAACCTTCTTCAGAGGCATTTATGGTATACGACTAACGCGAATACGCTCGGAGTAAAGTACGAGGGGGAAGGAAAAAAAGTTAAATTACAAAAAAAAACATGAATTACAAAAAAACGTGCCACGTAAGAACCATTATTTCAGGTCAAACTTATGCTGGGAACAGTGTGTGTCCTGGTCTGGACCTAAAACTGCACAAAACAACAACAGTAAAAAAAAAAAAATAATAATAAAAATTAACTTTTCAGTTCATTCATGTAACAGAAACAGGCACAAAGTCAGACGAGCCGCATACTTCCAGGACACACAGGTGATTTATTCTTCATAACGATGCTCAGACTACTGTAATGAATTATTTACGCCGTCTCCGTCTGCTTGTTTTCTTTTCTCTCTCTCTCTTCAAATGCATTTTTTTTAAAAACTTTTCGAGCTGACTGTAAACTTTTTTATGCAGTTGCAGTGAGCGGTACCTCTTCCCCCGTGCCCTGCATGATGTCCTGGGAAATGGTGTAAATCTTGTTGTGCATCTCCACGCTGCGGCGTTTCCCGCTGCGCACTCGGACCAGCAGCACGCGGAAGTTTGTCCCGCCCAGGTCCAGCGCCAGGAAGTCTCCATGCTCTGAGGAAGACAGGGGGAAACAGGGACACACGTAAAGTTTAATACACACACAAATCATAAATTAACAACACAGCACTGTTTCAGTAACGAAAGTGGGCGTGGCCTTGGATAAAAAAAAGATAGTGGGCGTGGTCTCTGTCAGTCACTCACTGTAAAAAAATAATAATAATAAAAAAGGCGTGATTACTTTCAGACGGTGTGTGTTGCTTTCAGTCACAATTAAAGAGGCATGGCTCTTCATTTTTTACATTAGTTTCAGGAAAGGAGGCGTGGTCTTTGTGCCTGTCCGTCATTATAAATGAGAGCTTTTAGCTTCTTTTACTATACTGTCTCATTACTTTTGTCCTTTCTTTTTCTTTTCTCTTTAAATTACTTTTACCTTGCTTTTTCTTTCTTTCATTCTTTCTTTAGTCAGCTAATTAGGTTTCGTTTTCTCATTTCTTTCATGTTTTCTTCTTTTCTTTCTTTCTCTTAGCTTCTTTCTTTTTTATTAACCATAGACCAGATCCCGCCCTCATTTCTTTGACCCTGTCTAATTTCCTTCTTTTTTTTCCTTTGACCCTCTTATTACCTTCCTTTCTTTCTTCTTAGCTCATTTTTTCTATCTATTTTCCTAACTTCCTTCTTTCTCTTACCTGTCTTTCCCTCTTTTCCCTCTCTTTCTCGAATAGAAGCAGCAAGGCTTTTTTTAACACTACACCTCTCTCTAACACTTCTGGGTCACCTGCTCTCTGTTGCTGAAACTCTGAAGCGTTTATTTCACAATAATCTGCATGAGGTCGCTACTCAGTCAAACCTTCCTTCTTTTCATTTTATTTAGTTTTTCTAATGCGTTACATCTCCTCCTGCGTTTCCCACCATCCTTGAACTTGTAAAAGCTTCACTCTCTCTCTCTCATTTTCCTGCCCCATCACACTCGTCTCCTGTACCTTCTCCAATTCAGCTCTGCCTCCTCTTTTCATGTTCTGAGCTGCAGACTTGGCTGGAGATGAAGCCACTGTTAAAATCGACCTCTACACCACACGAGTCCGTCCCTCACTGAGCTCCTCTGGTTCTGTCTGACTCCTACGTCTGGGTCGAGCTCACGCCTCCAGGAGTCTTTACTAACAGGACCATCAGATTCAGGAGAGCATGAATGGATAAATGCAGGGAGCACCGTTACTTTATTTTATTTTATATATAGATTTATTTTTTATTAAGGGGAAATAAATATACAAGCCAGGCCTGTACTGTCACGACGTCCCAAGAACTGCCCAGTTTCACTGACCTTTAATATCAACAAGTGTGAGATTAAATCCTCTCTTCACAGATACTGTAACTCAAACATACGGTATGGTATAGAAACTGGCACGTCTTTAGCACGTCGAAGTTCACATACACATAAAGAGACACAGAAAAGAAAGAGAAGACACACGTGGCAGCGTGTACAGAACGTCGCATGTGGGAGGGTAGGCATAGAGGACTACATACACATGGAAAAGCATCTCCACAGAAGGTTCTACCCATGAAAGAGAACATGCAGAAAGGCCCGAGGCGGGAATCAACCCTGGAAGTACGAGGCCACAGTGCTAACCGCTACGTTAAAGGGCGTCTATTTTTTAAAAATTCCCTTTTCGGTCTTTTCTCTTAGCTTCTTTCTTTCCTCCTTTTTTTTAAATTTACCATAGACCAGATTTCTTTTTTCCCCTCCCCATTTTTTTTTTCCTTCTTTTCTTCCTTTTACCCTCTTATTACACCTTTCTTTCTTTCTTCTTAGCTGATTTAATCTATCTATGCTCCGTTATTCATTTAGTTATTCCTTTCTTTTGTCCAACTTTATAAATGGTTAAAAAAAAAAAAAAATTTAAAGGCGGGGTTCAGCTCCACCCAGGAGTCAACTTTTTATTTCCCCAAGTCCATCGAATTAGCAGTTTTAACTTTTATATCGATGAACGCTGAGGACGTCATTGTGATGAAAAACATTTCTTCCGCTTGAACGGTCTGTCAGAAATGCGAGTTAAAAACGCTTTATAATGTCCTGAATAGCTAAACGTGGTGTTGCTTACCTGATTTGAGATTTGCATCGTCAAACCAACGAACTGAACGTACATGCAGGAGCTGTTCAAAACTTGTTCTTGTCATTGGGAAGCAAAGCAAAGCGAGTTTTTCAGTCTTTCTAAAGAGTCAACCCACGATACCAATGTTGAAATGGCATGCGTTCAAAAGCTACGTGATACTGTATGTTGCACTTTTTTTTTTTGCTAATATTTTTGGGTGGCCAAAACGGATTTTCTACATTTACAATTTTTCTTATGGCAAAATTTTTTACGAAAATGTAAAAATTTTTATCGCCATATAGATTTACGTCTTAAGAACTCTTTGTCTTAAAATAAAGAGAGGCATAAAAAGTACGTCAGCTTTAAGACCAGAGCGTGTCCTATAAGCTTGTACAATCGCTTTAATCGAGCGGACATGCAGCTTATTGGTTTGGATATTATACTGTACCGCTCTCTTATCATAATCGATTATGAATTTGACTGCTAAAGGGGGAGGAGCTTATTCACTCATGCTGTTAAACACTAAAATGTAAGAACAGATAGAGAGAACTCAGCGGTGTGTTACTGGTTTTTGAACCTTTCTCCTGCATTAATGGAGTTTTCACAACTTTTTGCAAACACACGGCTTTCACACGCTCCTTTTTTTATTTTTTATTTTTTTTATTTTATAAGTGTACTTTAAACATGACTCACCGCAACAGGAAGTAGCATTCTTCAGCGCTTGACATCCAGCACCTAACAAGGAGCTGCAGTCTTTTATCTTCCCGCGTTTATCCAAACATGGAGCGTCTTATTATAAAGTCAGAAAGGACGGTGCGTCCTGCAGGCATACTCGTCTGTACCGGAGCGAGCGAGCGCGTGATCAACACAAAAACGTCTCATCAGTGTGTACGATCAAATAGAGAGCACGCAGGGATAAAATGGAGATGAGACATGAGACGGGACGTGAGAGAACCCTACAAGTCACATCACGTCAGAATACAAAGAGAACATTTGTTTCAGGTGACACAGCGTGGAATTTTGTACATTGTGGCTGTTTTTTTTTTTTGGTAAATAAATAAATAAGTAAATAAACAAACAGAAATAAATAGTTGACCTTTTCAGTGATGCGTGCTCATTAAAATGTATTTCTCTCTCCACTCTGGGCTCTCCACAGGAGAACCCGTATTATGGGCCGCGCTACGGACGTGTGTACGCTCTGAACCCTTTGCTGAAACGCAGCGTGAGCGGGAACACCGCAGGAAAAAATTATTCTTTAAAAAAAAAATAAAAAAGGTCTTCCTGCTGCTCTTCTTGAAATGGTTTAATGTTTGCCGTTTGAGAGGCCCTGATGAGTTTAATATTTCTTTATCAGGCTGCACAGCAGTGCCGAATTATCTAATGCCATATCGGGGAATACAAATGAAGCTTTTAGTTTTCTGCATAATTGCTTTTCCGACTTGGGAACGCAAAAAAAAAAAAAATAATGATCCACAGCCAAGGCGGGTCTGTGCAAAAGTCTTGACCCCCCCCCCCGTTGTTCAGCTCAATGAGATCTAAATGTGTACCGGGTTTTACAAGTGCAGTACAATGTAGTACAATCTCCTGTACAATTTAAATATGAATTGTTTATGTAACAGCTTCAGCAGCGACCTCATTTCCCCTCTCGTCTGTTCCAACCACTCAAAATCAGCAGTATACTAATCACCGGCCTGATCATCTGTCATTATCTGCACCTGTTTCTCACTCGGTCATGCCTTTAGTTCAATGTGTTTAATGCTTGAATGATTGATAGATCACTGTGTGGCTTAACAAACTGCTCAGGTACAGGGAATGGTGTGTGTGTGTGTGTGTGTATGTGTGTGTGTTTTGAAGACGGTGTTTAAATTTATAGACAGGTTTGACATTAAGCAGCAGGATCAATTTGTATAGCCCATCACATCCCAGCTTAGAACAAATTAGGGCTGTTTAAAAAAAAATAATAATAAAAAAAAAAATCAATACTCCAATACTAATGGAAACAAAAAATGAGTATTGAATTAGACATTCACGTGCAACAGTGTCGATGCCAACCGTCAGCTAGCATTAATAACACTGAGCTGGCTGAACATGGGAATGCTGCTGCTGCTGAAGTTCAGTCAAAAATCGAAAAAAGGAAAAAAAAAAAAGTACCATTTGGAATTGGTGTTTTGCATCCGAGGCAAATGACCAGGGAAAGGCTGAGGATGTTGATAAGCCTGTATGCAAACAATGCTACAAAGATGTGGCGATGAAGTCGAGAACCACAACCACCTTGGTGACCTGTGGGCGGGGCAAGTGTCTCACTGAGAGCTACAGATATCTTTAAAAAAAAGTTTTTTAAAAAGTCTGTGACCTAAAAAGAAGAATTTCTCTGTGAGAAATAAATTGCACTGGATTGAAAAAAAGTGTTCTATAAGTGTTATAACGATATGTATAAAAAAAAGTCAAAATTATCAGGAAGGTTAAGATGAAGAATTTACAATATTTACATTTGCTGTCATGTTGGTCAAGGCCAGTGGCATTACTTTCTTTATTATTATTATTATTATTCTGTTAAATGGCAATTCAAAAGCAATATCTGATTTTCATCTGATTAGTCAATGTTCATTAAATTATTATTTATTATTACTTTTGTCAGTTTCGAGTGATTTCTATGGCCGTTGTTGGTTTTTTCCTTTCTTTGATGGACACATTCATCCAAACCCTTATTGACTTGTATTTATTTATTTATTTGCATCTAAAATCTAAAATAGTATCACTATTGATGGTTTGTTATTGTATGTATTGTAATGTATTATTGTCTTAATAACCCTGGAACTAAAGCACAGTCGTGCTCTGTCGCTGCTTTACGGTGGAAACGTCTCACTCTCACCGAGGGACACTAAAGTCTCTTCTGGACAGAAATTGGAAGTATGTCTTTTGATTTTGATTTTTTTTTATCCGTGACCGACCTTCAGATCATGGACATGTCTTTTTACTGTCATTTCTTCATATTAAACCAAATGAAGTGATGTAGATTACATAACGGTAATGGGAACAAATGTTTTAGGGCAACAGGGCTGGTACAATTTTTAAAAATATACTGTAGTTGCAATGATCGGGCCCAAGCACCTGCATTATTACCACATGGGTGCACCAGAATGACAGTAGGCACATGCATGATATATATCAGTATATAATTATATATAAAATTAAGAAAAGTTATTAGCCACTTTTTACCATAAATTTAAGGCGTCTTCACGATTGACCCGTTTGAGATATCAAAAATCCCTTCGCAATTTTGCATCCTCAGTGTCTTGAGATCATATTGGCCCAGTTTGGTGGCGATCGTATAAATCCCCTAGGAGGAGTATTTCGAAATTCACTGGGTGCATTTTTGCAAACAATCCAAAATAACTGACTTCCTGTTAAGTAGAGGTCATGACATGCAAAGCAAAAGTTGTTCAGCTCAATGAGATCTAAATGTGTACCGGGTTTCACATGTTTACCTGCAAGTGCCTATGAGCTATGTAGTACAATCTCCTGTGCAATTTAAAAATGAATTGTTTATGTAACAGCCTTAGCAGCGACCTCATTTCCCCTCTCGTCTGTTTCAACCACAGCCTTCAGCATCAGCAGTATACTAATAGCTTCAGATCATGGACAGCTTCAGATCATGGACATGTCTGTCTCTCTCTCCCTCACCTGTGCCGTCGGGCGTGGCTCTGACGTAGGTGGGCAGCATTTTCACGGACGCCGAGTCATGCGTGTCCCGGGCGAGTCCCTTTTTCATCTGCACCTCCATCCTTTTCTTCATCTCCATCAGTTGTTCGCGGCTGAGCCGCAGCGTGTCCAGGACCTGCTGGCGCTCGGCGTGCTGCTTTGCTAACCTGTAGGCCACCGCCGTTACCATGGCGGCGCCCTTTCCACTGCCGTCCTCCGACCGCATGAAGCGCACGTCGCAGTCAGGGACCAGACAACGCACCATCTTGTGTAGCCGCCGCGCAAACCTGAGCAACAAACACACACATATGGATTAGCATTAGCATAATGGACTAACTCGTAGCGTGAATGACCTTTTCCCGGTGATGAGGAAGCGCAGTACTCACTGCGGGTGGTTCTTGTACACAGAGCCGTCCACTCCGATCGTAGTGCGCATCCGATCTACGGCCTTGTTGTCGCGGATTTGGCGCAGCACTGCGACGAGCGATGCTGCGCATAGATGAGCTGCTCGCGTCGACACGATCTCACACACGCGCTGCACGGCCACGCAATCCTCAGGGGACGGATCCAAGCCCAGATCGCGCAGAACCTTCTCCACACATACCAGGCCTTCCTTACTCCTACACACACACACACACACACACACA
>JAOTRS010000028.1:1338984-1351839 GCA_028565755.1 Dinotopterus cunningtoni | reverse complement strand
AAGTGATCAAATACTTATTTGACACAGTAATTCACAAATAAATTGTTAAAAAAATCATACAATGTGATTTCCGGATTCTTCTTTTTAGATTCTGTCTCTCACAGTGGAAATGCACCTATGCTGAAAACTGTAGACCTCTCACATGGTGATCGAACACCTATTGACCTCACTGTATATGTGTTCTGATCTACCCTATAAAAGATACCTGCAGTCCAATCTTTTCTATATAAGACATCTGTGTTCTGATTAACTCTATATACATAAGATGTCTGACCTACTCTATGTAAGCTATCCATGGTCAGATCTACTTTATGTAAAATATATGTGGTCTGATCTACTCTATATGAGATATCTCTGACCTGATCTACTCTATACAAGATATCATTGGGTTAGCTGTTAACTGTTTACTGTCGTCTAAAACTCTGGAGACATGTCTCACACATCAAACACATAAAAATGTCGGACTTCACTTCCCGTAATCAGGACTGTCCCCTTTTACACAGATCTCATCTCGCCCCAGTAACTGCCAACGCTCCCGGCTTAGAGGCACAACAACAACAACCTCAAGTCTGTATCTGTGCCTTTTACACTGAATGCCAAGGCGCAATGATGGTGCAATATTCCCACCTTGAACAAGCTGTGTGAAAGAGATAGAGAGGGAGAGAGAGACAGTGTGTGTGTGAGAGAGAAAGAGAGAGTGTGGGAGGGAAATCAGTTATACTATCAGCATGTTGGCGTAGCTGTCACTAGAGTGGAAAGAGAGGGAGAGAACTTTTATATGCAGGAATTACTGCAGGCTCTACTGAGAGGTACTCCGTGTATGTGTGTGTGTGTGTGTGTGTGTGTGTGTTTGTTTTTGAATGTGTGTAGATAGATGAGGGAGAGTGTCAACTTGTTTGTGTTGTGTTTGTTGAGTATGTGTGTGTGTACTTTGCTAAAATAGTGGGTGAAATTTTTCTTTCTTTAGTGTATTTGCATTTGTGTTTATACACGTGTATGTGTGTGTATGTGTGTGTCCAGTCGTTTCGTGAGGAGTTGGACATGCTGATTCAGGAGCAGATGAAGAAAGGCGGGAGCTCATCCAGTCTGTGGGCTCTCAGGCAGATCGCTGACTTCATGGCCTCTCATGGCTCTCCTGCTGCACTGCCTTCCTGTGAGCAAAAGACACGCGCGCGCGCGCGCGCGCACACACACACACACACACACACACACACACACACACACAGTATATGTAGTAATTGTACTGTACTGTATATACTGTATAAGTGTAAAAGTGAAGCCACAATGGCTCCGAGGCCATCTAGTGGCTGGTTGCGGTACAGTTGTTTAGTTTTGCCCATTCCCCTGTAACTGAACTGGAAGAGTCACTTTTCGTTAGTAGAAAGTTGTGTATGTGCAAATTATTTTGTTGGGAATAGTATTCTGTCAGATTTTTTTTTTTGTTTGTATTTTTTTTATTACAAGTTTACTTGTTTTTAATACATTTTCTCTCTCTTGTTTTCCTTATTATAAATGTGTTTAGATGAGTTATTGGATAATAAATAAAAGGGCGTGGTTGATGAAGTGATTAACAGTAGACACACACACACACACACACACACACACGTACACACGTTCCGATATGTTGCTGAACCTCTGCACAGTTCAGTAGTAAAGCCCTCTCGTGAAAGTCCCTCGGTGGGAAGTTAATTGCCATTTTTCTGGAATATTCTGGAACATTCTAAAGTCTGAGCTAGCTTGTTTTGATACGATAACTAACAAACCAATGTGAGTGATGGAGTGACCACCTTCTGGTCTTGATCTCTCTCATCTTCCTTTCAGTTTAAATCCTCTTTTACGAGATACTTTCTTTCTCATCCACTTTCTCCATTTTATAATATACTTTTAACAGTGTATTCAACCTTTCCAAATTCCCATTGGTCCCATTGGTCCTTCCCTAAAGGAGAGCGCTCCTCTAGCATTAGCTAGTTTTAACCAATGTTAGCTAAGACTAGCCGACACTGGGCGTAAATTAGAGGTCAGAATGAGATGAAAATCATAAAGAGATGCAGTTTTTCTCCTCAGAAACTCTGTTGTGTTTGGTGTAAAAGATGACGCAGGTGCTTCCATTAGAATATTTTCAGGTGATAAATGCTAGTTTACATTAGCATTAACACTGCAGATTACCATAGAAGATTAGTGAGTGTTGCTAACAGGAAAACAGTAGCTCAGTCAGTCATAACTCTTTTCCTGAGGAGTTAAATGAGTAAACCTGTGAGGAACTCGATTATGACTGCAGTGCTGTAAGCGGTGTCCACCTTACTGTAACGCTCGACTTCATGCTCTCAGCTAACCGTTAGCATGACCTGTTTACTCTCATTCACACAAAACCTTTCTCATTTACTTCACTCTCTCTTCATATCTTTATCTTTCTTTTTTTCTCTTATTCTTTTCGTAATCATTATCTCTCACTCTCTCTCTTGTTTTCTCTTTATCACTCTCTCTCTCTTCTTGCTTCCTCATTTCTTTTCATGTCTTTTGTCCTCTCGTTTCTTTCGTCCTGTTTCTCTGTACTATACTGTATCTAATCTAATTTTCCTGTCTTCTCTCTCTCTCTCTATTCTAATTTTATCTCTTTATTCCTCTTTGTATTTATCTTCCCCTCCCCCTTTTTTCTTTCTCTCTCTCTGTCTGCAATTTTTATTTCTCTGATTATCCCCCACTCTCCTCTCTTCGCTTGTAATACATTTCTCTCTTTCTCTTCTTTTCTTCTCTTTCACTTTTTTTTACACTCTCTCTCTCACTCTCTCTCACTCTCTCTCTCTCTCTCTCTCCAGCTATGACCATGGTAACGCCCATTAATGACCTGCATGGCTGGGATGGGGTTGCCATGGTGAAGGGGGAGCGGCTGATGCGCTGTAAGTTGGCGAGTGTTCACCGCCTGTTCGATCTGTATGGCTGGACTCAGCTCACTACGACCCGGCTCACGGTGCGCCCTACACTTATACGCTACACCTACACATTTAGACACTACACCCTACACACTTAGACACTACATCCTAAACCCTACTCACTTACACACTATACCCTATGTCCTATAACCTGCACCCCACACACTTACACTCTACACATTTACTCACTATACCTGACACCCTACACACTTACACACTACACCTTACACTTTACACATTTACACACAATACAGTACACTACACCCTATACCCTACACATTTACACACTGCAATCTACACACTTACACATTACACCTTTTTCCCTACACACTTACACGCTACACACTTACACACTACACACTATACCTCACACCCTACATACTACACTCTACACACTTACACATCATACCTCACACCCTACACACTATACCCTACTCACTGCGCACTACACACTGCATCCTACATATACCATAATCAATATATCATGCTGAGTCCTATATCCTGCTCAGTACACACTACACTATAAACCCTACACCTTATACCCTACTCTTTAACCCATAGCACCCTACACACCACACTCCACACAATACGTTACACACTTCACACTAAACCTTACACTCTACACCCTACAGTACATACTTCCTAAGACACTATTCCTTACACACTAGACAGTCACCACAGCCTAGCTCACAGTCCATCCTTCACACTGCAACCTGAGACCTGTATAGAGGATGGATATATTCACAGACTTTTACTGACATAAAGCGACAGAACAGTCATGTAGGCAGCTATAGGAAACACTTCTCTAAAATGTCTATTAAAAAAATGTCTCTCGCTGTCTCTCTGTTGCTCCGTCTGTAGATGCGTATCAGTAAAGAGCAGGAGCACTTCCTGGTTCTACCTGACGGCCTGACCTACGGCGAGGTCACCGCCTCTAACCTGGTGAGAGTCTTTATTTTATACAGAATGGAGGTCATGACGGTCACCGAGTAGATATGAATAAAAAAATGATTCGATATTTATTTACTCCTGGGTTTCATTTTACTCGGCTGTTCTATTTTTAGTCTATTATTGGGGAGATTAATTTCAGCCGGGTCTGAATTATAGTTTCAGTATAAGTGGAGATGTGGAGGATAAAATATGCATGAGCTCATTTTTAAGACATTGTCTCCTGTACACTGTAGTCTGGCTGTAATAGCTTCCAAAATTAAACTCGCCCTACACCAGAGTAACTATATTTGGATCAATGAATGATGATGATGATGTGTGTGTGTGTGTGTGTGTGTGTGTGTGTAGGTGAAGGTGAATATCCTGGGTGATGTGATTGATCAGGGCAGCACTACATTAGGAGTGGACGTTTCTGCCTTCAGCCTGCACTCGGCCATTTACTCCGCCCGACCCGACGTCCGCTGCCTACTACACCTCCACACCCCGGCTACTGCTGCTGTACGACACACATGCGCGCGCGCACACACACACACACACACACACACACACACACACACACACACACAAATACACACATATAAAAAATAAAATTAGACTCATTTATACAAACTAATGCAAAAACACACAGACCAATGGAAAGTTTTGATCGATGACTGACAATCAATATTCAAAAAGCAATATTCATTAAAATCAATATATAAAAAGTTCAATCAATTTTTATTATCATAAAGCACTATCTAGCAAATTCTCTGGAAACTATCACTATCTAGCGATCTTTAGCAGACTACGCCTATGTCAGTCATCACTTGCTCAGGTTTTAATTTCCCTGAGCAAGTGATAGCATTTATTTGATAGGTTTTAATTTGTGCTTTTAATCAAAAGTCAAACTGTCCTGCAATTCCTGTCTTCATAAATCAGCCAGCTTAACCTGAGCGTGAGAAAAACTCTCAATGGCTTGAACCTAAACCATTCACTAACTACTTGTTTTTCATTTTTTCCCACCTGCATGTGGACGACTAATATTATCTAAACTATATCTCCACCTGTATCTGAGCTTATCATTACGTCATGATGAACACTGGACATTACGCCATTAGCTACCTGTAACTCTTGGCCGCGTCTCTAAGCAGATTGAACTATAATGGTAGAGTGCTAAAAATGATTTTAGAAAATAATGATGCGTTATTGTTATTATTGTCTTGCGGGGTGCTAAGATAAAATTTCCGGCGTGAAAAGTCTAAAATTACCTACGGTCCAATATACTAAATTCTGAACCAATTTTATCTAACCTGCAAATCAAGTGTCTGCAAATGATTAAAAATAAACACATGACGATGCTGTGGGTGAGCGTCTGAAACGTAACATGTGCCATCGTCTTATTGGTGGATTTTATTTGAGCGTCGTTGCAGCACTACAGCACTAAATAGTCTTGAATCTTGAAATAGTCTTGAATCTAGCTTCATTTTTTTTTTTTATAATTATCCAACAAACCAAATATAGGATTATTAATCTCATTTCTAGTCAGATGTTACTGATATTGTAAGGAAAAATGCTTTATTGGCAGAGACTTTTGCCTCATTCAAGAAATAAACTCTTAAAACTAGCAAAATTATCTACACTGGCAACAAAACAAGAATGTTTTACTTACAGTTTTATTAGAAATAAGTGTAATAATCTTGAATATAGCTAAATTCATCTACACTTTCTTAAATAAACTCATTTCTAATTAAATTTTCTACACTAGCAACAGAGCCATAATTTTTCACTTACAATTTTAGTAAAATTTCATTAGAAATAAGTTTAATAATCTTATATTTGCTTTGATGTAACCTGATTTAAGAAAGTGTAGATAAATGTAGCTATATTCAAGATACTTTCAGTTACTAAGGTATCGTTTCTTGCAGTACATTAAAAGTCATGCGAAATAATCATCTAATGCTAAACTTGTCCGTTGCTCTGAGGTTTCATATTCATGAATATGCGTTTAAACATCCCAGTGGATCATCATGTAAAGAAAGTGAGGTTTATGTTTTTTTTTTTAAGATAATGCTGACTCTCCTGACACGGATATCGAGCTCACGGCTACCAGTTTAGCTTCACAGCATTAGCGTTAATTTGTGTAAAACCCCTTCTACACATGAATCTTCAGCACCTGACCTGTGATCTGTTTACTCCAGGTGTCGGCCATGAAGTGCGGCCTCCTGCCGCTGTCCCATGAGGCTTTGCTGGTGGGCGACGTGGCGTATTACGACTACAACGGCGTGATGGAGGAGGAGGAGGACAGAGTGGACCTGCAGAAGAGTCTCGGGCCTACGTGCAAGGTGATAACACTCAGTCATCATCATCGTTAGCACACGCACGCTCACAGACACACTAAAATGTAATGGGTTTTAAGGTTCTTGTCCTGAGGAACCACGGCTTCGTGGCTCTGGGAGAATCAGTAGAGGAGGCTTTCTACAGCATCTACCACATCCAGACAGCCTGTCAGATTCAGGTAGGAGTTCATACACGTATTACTTTAGACTCCATAGAGATGTGTGTGTGTGTGGTTAACAGAAATATGCGATGTTGTAGGTTTCAGCATTGTGCTGCGCCGGAGGAGAGGAGAACCTGATCATGCTGGACCGGACCGTGCACAGACCGATCTCCACTGGCACCGTAGGCTGGGCCGGGTCCACGTTCGGTCCCATGCACAAGACCCGGCTCGGAGAGCACGAGTTCGAGGCGCTCATGAGGACTCTCGACAACCTGGTCAGAGACTGCGTATATGCACTAATATTATTATCATTAGCACTAATATTATTATCATTTTTATGCACTATTAGCACTTAGTAATATTAGTATTAGCACTAATATTATTATCATTTTTATTATTATTAATCCCACTAATAATTTAGCATCAGCACTAGCTTCCTGTAGTGCCGTGACAATACTACAAAGATCATTTGTAGACACAGTGGTGGATGTGAGTGTGTCAGCGCTGTGCTGTAACCTGAGCTGACCCGTGTGTTCAGGGTTACCGTACAGGATACGCCTACCGCTTCCCCGTCCTCCTGGAGCGCTCCAGGACGCGCCGAGAGGTGGAGGTTCCCGCCACAGTCACCTCCTTCAGCTTCGACGCAGAGGGGAAGCGGGTGCAGACGCGACCTCAACCTCACACCCACAAACAGCAGCTGGAGAAAACGCGATGGCTGAACACTCCGAACACGTACCAAAAGGTCAACCAGGACCTGACGAGCCCCGGACACCGCACCACGGTCAGAACAACACCGGCTTCCACGACACTCGGGCGCAATCATGTGGGATTCAGCGGTGTTCACTAGGGCTGGGTGCAGCGATAAAGATATTATATCAGCGTGTGTATAGGAATAAAGCATTTAACACTGAAAAGGAGAAAAAAATTAAGATCTAATAAGCAGAGTTGTTATAAAAAATAAACAGGGGTATTAAACCCAAACATTTTATTAAATTAGATTATGCGCACCCAGCCGTAGTGTTCACTTACTGAAAATATCTACCTATCTATCTTTCTCTTTCTCTCTCTAACTCGTAATGTCTTTCTGTCTCAATCTTGTTATGTCTGTCTGTCTGTTTCTCCCTATACCTCTCAAGGTGTGTTTGTCTCTCCCGTCTCTCTATCGGTTTCCCTCTTTCTCTCTCTTGCTCTTTTTGTTTCTCTCTCTCTCTCCCTCTCTCTAACTCTTCACATTTTCCTGTATCTTTCTCTTTCTCTCTCTCAGTTTCTCTTTCTTTCTAACCTTTGATGTCGGTCTCTCTTTCTGTGTCTCTCTTGCTCTGTCTTTTCTCTCTCGCTCTCTCTCTGAAGATTCAAGATTCAAAGGTGCTTTATTGACATGACAAATTAATCTCTCTCTCTCTCTCTTTCCCACTTTAGTTCAGAAGTTCTTTATTGGCATGAACATTAACAGTGATGCTGATGAATCTAAACTCCTGCTCTTGTTTTCACAGAGAAAGAAAGCGAACGTCAAAACTGTCCCCAAAGCGCTCACAACCGAGACGCCGTCCATAAACGTTTAACAACACCACGTTATTTTAATCATCATTATTCATCACTCATTATATATTATTATCGAGTCTTAGATTATGTGGCGCTTCTGCCGTACACATCCCTGTGAATGAGTTGTTACCATGGAAACAGGAATCGAGCACATTAATATAAAACTGTGTTCGTGTTACAGCCGGAGCTCCCGGTGCTAATAAAGAAAAGTTCATCTGACCAATCAGGATCCAGCAGTGAGTTCAGCGGTGTACAAATATTTATTACCTACACAGAGGGGCATTTCTGTCTAGGAATAAAATCAAAAGTGAAAACAGTCTGTGTGTATAGACTTCTCAGATGATGCAGATAGATGGTGGAGAACCTGTTTGTTATTTGGATTTTTTTTTTTTTTCAAAACTATTTCTTTAGATGTAGCATTTACAGCATGTATAGCATTTCCATAACATTTTTAAGCCGTTTTAGTAATGATGATACTCAGTGCTCATTGGAAATACCTTCTTTCTCTCTCTCTCTCCCTCTCTCTCTCTCTCTCTCCGTCCCTCTGCAATGCAGTGGAGATATTTCAGGATTATGAAACCGACTGCTGCAGTGTCTCTGCTGCCCTCTGGCTGATCCTCTCTCCCTGATCCTCTCTCCCTGATCCTCTCTACCTGTTTAATAGTCATGACTTCATTATTCACCTCGTTTACTCATACACTTCACCTCTGACCCTGTTCGCTCCTCTCGCTTTCAGTGGCTGCGCACCGACGAGGTAGCTCAAACCGGAGGCACAGCCATCAAGATCGAGAACCCCAACCAGTTCGTTCCTCTCTTCACCAACCCTCAGGAGGTCCTGGAGACGAGGAATAAGGTACAGTGAGGTGAAGCGACAGGTTTACATAACACAATTTTAAAAAAAAAAGACACTTTAATATTCACCTTTAACATGAACAACATTGAAAAGTAACAAAGTAAACATAAAACATACAGAATTTGATGTGGAAGTTAGTTCCTGTTCTCATGTTTTCCTGTTTTTGGTTTGAGTGCGCACACTGGAGACCCATCTGAACGTTGAAAAATGACTAAGAAGTGAATTTTGAGTCATTCTTTGGTTCTGTTGACTAGAGATACAGCTTTTGTTTAATGTTTTATAATTAGGTAACATTAACAATGAAAGACTAAAAATCTCCCACAACGTACCCGGAGACGCACAGCGATAACAATCTCGCCGTATCATCTGGAGATCAGATGCTGTAGCCTAGAGAGAGCTGATTGGCCGAGCCCTCTCAGAGGGAGGCACTCTAATGTTCTTTACAGCCAATCACGGGTGTCTGTGAGCTCACACGTGTAAAGAGTAGAGAGCGCTGTCCTCCAAGTGTGTTACGCCACTCCATACGGTTCACGAGCGAACAGTTTAAAACGATTCGGTCAGAAAAAACACGCGATAGTCTTCGTCCTCGCTGGTCGGTAGTCGTAGCTTTGATGGGGGAGTGGCCTAATGAGGGGTGGGAATTGGCTACGACTAAATTAGGGAGAAAATCAGGGAAAAAATCTTAAGGAAATTATATATTTTTTTAATTATGAAAAAAAAAATAACTAAACAATAACGTATCAGACCTAGCGCATTAATATAAACCCTCGATTTGCATAAATAGCTTCTGCTCAGATGGGTTGGAGAATCTGAGCAGTGTTGGGGTGGGATTTATTTAAGCTCCCTGTAGAATTTGATAATACTCCTATATTCTTTTGTTTGTTTTGTCTTCGTTTCAGATCCGACAGCAGAACCGCCAGGACATGAAGACAGCAGGACCACAGTCTCAGTTATTAGCCAGCGTGATCACAGAGAACAGCCCACCGGTACTAAACCATCTAACATTCATGATGTAGGAGGCAGAATAGAACAGCCGTGACGTCTGTAGGTGTGTAGGAGCCGCTAGGAGCCGCTAGGAGCCTAGGGGCTATTTTGAGTCATCAGCCAACCTGTCAGGTTTATCAGAAGGTTGGAGGAAACTGGAGAACCCACAAGCACAGAGAGAACACACACACACACACACACACACACACAAGCAGTTTCTTGTTTTGTTCTGTATACACTTCTGTTACGTCCATTGATGGTGTGATTAATTATTCTCAGTATAATTCTCATTCAGTAAATCTTCCTTTATCATGTGTGAGTGCATCCTGATCTCACATTCATGTTAACTCATTCAACGGGAATGTTAATGATTCTGGTTAGTAATGCTTTTCTCAATGGTGTCAATGGTATCGTCATATTTAATTATTGGGATTTAATTTAACCGATAATTATATTCACCTTTAGTTCATGTTATCTTTAGGGTTGCAGATTTCAAACACATTTATCTTAACCAAGAGTTGAACATGTTCACAATCAATAATCAATTAATAATAAATGATAACAATTAAGGCGGCCCAGTGGTGTAGTGGTTAGTACTGTCGCCTTGCACCTCCAGGGTCCAGGGTCGATTCCCATCTCTGTGTGCATGGAGTTTGCATGTTCTCCCTGTGCTTGGTGGGTTTCCTCCGACAGTCTAATTGGCGTTCCCAAATTGACCGTAGTGTGTGAATGAGTGTGTGTATGTGTGTATGTGCCCTGCGATGGATTGGCACCCTGTCCAAGGTGTCCCCCTAAGCCTCCTGATATAGGCTCCAGGCCCCCTGCGACCCTAAATACAGGATAAAGCGGGATAGACCATGAGTGAGTGAGTGAGTGAGTGGTAATAATTATTTGTTTTGCGGTTTAAGTTTTATTCAAACAGTTATTACTATAATAATAACTTGTAAATTAGTTATGTGAGACAAATTAATGAAGCCCAAAAAGCTTTTTAAAAAAAGAAGAAAGAAAAAACAGTGAGGCTTCTAAAAATACACTGCCTAATATTGCACATCGCCAGCGATAATGTGCATGTGAGAAATATGACGCAAAACAAAAACAAACAATTAATAATTCCTTAAATGGTTAAATTCTTTACTTAGATTCATCCATTAGCGATTAATAATTAACATCCCTAATTATCTCAGATGCATTCTGTGTACTGTTTACGCTCATGTTAACTTGATGAAGCATAGCGATTGTTCAGACTGAAGGACGGAGTGTGTACCAGCTTTTATTATTATTATTACACCTGAGTCACTCCTTTCCAATAACAAATCTGACTTGGTTGTGTTTGTGTGTACATGTATGTGTGTGTTTATGCATGTGTGTGTGCATCTCACCACAGTCTCCAGAGAAGTTGGAGCCCCCTTCGACCCCTGAGCCGGAACCCCCGAATCCGTTCAATGAGCTGACGGATCAGGCGCTGGAGGATTATCGCAATGAAGTCCAGCGCAAGCAGCTCACTGAGGATGGTACGACCTGTACACCACGAACGCCTCGTCATCCCACAACACACACTGCATGTTGCACATTGTTAGCCAAACCTGTCACACGTTCACGCTAGCAAGCAACAAAACAAGAAGCAAACGTCGATTTTTTTTTTTTTAATATGTTTGTTATGGAGTTTCAGTGTCACTCAATTAGAGATTTTCTCGGTATTACGCAAATTAGATAAGAATGATTGATTATTCAGACTGATACTTTTGCACGTGATCACTTTCGCAAAAATGACTTTTTAATTAATTTCTTCGTTTTATAAATGCGTAATTATGTTAGTTCTTTAAACAAATATAATATATTACAACTTGTTAGGAGACACAAAATACATTTGTTTTTAAAGGATTATCTCATTTATTGGAAATAAAATGTTGTCCAATGCCAACTGGCCCAGTGTGAAAAAGTAATCACACCCTTGGGTGCACAAATGAACCAAATTTAGTTGATAATCAGCTTTAAGGTATCTGTAAGGCTGATCATTTAAAGTTACGCTTTGTGTGTCTCCTGATCTTGTATTACATTCTGTGTGTGTGTGTGCAAAAACAGATTTATCAGGAGACGGGCACTTAACTCTACTGTATATACACATAGTGTTACTGAGGGAAACAGTATCTTTGGAAAGTTTGCTGAACCAGAGTTTACACCTCCTGGTTAGCTTGTTAGCGCCATTATTGTGGTACGAAACTAACAAACTTTGGACATCACACTTGTCTTAGCTGATCTGCTGAAGTAAGTTGGAAATGATGCACTGTATATTTTATGTTTACAGCTGTGATGAATCTTAGTGTTAATCAATTCTGTTCCTGTTGAACTATAACTCATTAACATTCCCGAATCATTAACTACTTTCCAATGTTTAGATTTGCGAGCTTTACACACAGATCTCTGTCCTAACACACCCTCTGCCCTGTCTCACTATTTTAACTCACTAATTACTCTCCTAACTCTCCTTCCCGTCACGTGTCACCCCCATGTCCTCAGTGTCAGGTGGGGAGGAGGTGATGAACGATACGGGGACTCCTCCCCCTGCTTCTTCTCCCACAAAAGTGCCCTCCCCCACCAAACCACCTGCCTCAGGTGAGCCGTCACACCAGTACACCACACACTCACACCTCACACACTTTTTTAACACACTTACAGCATGCGCTTACTAATGACACTATGGATTAGGGGTTTCTAAATCATTTCAAATGTGGGCGGAGCTAGTGAGCTGATTGATCCTCATAATGATTCCAACTAGAAACCCTTTTCTACCGGACAGTGTCAATGGTATCATCATATTTAATGTTTGGGTATTAATTCAAATTAACCTTGAATTGATTTTTTATTCATGTTATCTTTGGGGTTGGAGATTTCATACATTTAACTGAACATGTTAACAATTATTAAGCAATTAATAATTAATTATAATTATGTTTCCTTATTGTTAACAGTTATACCAATAAATTAGTTACATGGGACAAATTGATGAAGAAAAAAAAAAACAAAGCCGCTGAAAATACACTGTCCAATATTGTGCATTGCCAGAGATAATTACGGTGGCCCTGAAGTGCAAAACAAATTAACAAAACTGAAAACAAAAAAAA
>JAOTRS010000028.1:1324781-1335885 GCA_028565755.1 Dinotopterus cunningtoni | reverse complement strand
TCTCCATCTCCGCGAGCTCGTCTCTCTATCTCTCTCCTTCTCTTTATCTCTGCAGGTCTCTCTACCTATCTTTCTCTCTCTTCTGTCTGTCTTTTTAATATTCACTCACTCTTTTTCTGTCCCTCTGTTGAAATAAATAAAGGTACATACATATTACATTATATACGGATCTGTGTGTGTGTGTGTGTGTGTGTGTGCAGTGTGTTCTGTATACAGGCTCATGGCTCAGCCTGCTGCTTCAGTTTCATCTCAGGATTTATTTAACCCCTTTCTATTTTTAGACTTTTTTCACTTCCTTAAACACACAGGCCCGCGGCTGATCAGATTTTCGCCCATCACGATAACACAATCGGATACGTTGCTTTCGGTTACATCAGCACGGCTCTAACGTCTACGCTAAAGATGCTCCACCGCTTCAGCTCCGACAAGTCCGAGGAAGTAAAACACACACCTTTTAAACATATAAGTCGTGTGTGTGTGTGTGTGTGTGTGTGTGTGTGTGTGTGTGTGTGTGTATAAATGATTTTGTCATTTTTCCGCAGTTTATTCTGACTGGACGATTTCGAGCTAAGCAAAGAAATCCGTAACCAGGAAATTTTGCCTCTCGAATGATTTCTGCAATTATTCTATACAACGTTGATGAGACGATCATCGATTATAGTCGACGAGCAGACGATTTCCTCTGCATTTCAAGCAGTCGATTATGGAAAATTACTAAAATTTAAATAGTTGAATTTAGAATCGAGAGGAGTGCTCAAATGCAAAGTCTGTCACTAGTTGGCCTACAGTAATGATGATGCACTTCTGCTCTGATGCAGGTGTCGTGTTTTATCTGGGACTCAATCAATCAATCAATCAATCAATAACACTTATTAACAACTTAAAGTTGACCAAAGTGCTTTACGTAACAAATAAAAAAGACAAACAATAAGAAAAAGAAAAATATTAATATTAAAAATATTAAGACAAAGGATAGACATTAAAACATAAAGCATAAAACAGAATATTAAGAATGTAGCTCATCAACATTAAGAATATTCTGTAGATTAACATAGGATAAAAACAGAACTTTGGGAATTATATGATTATATAATAATAATATAATATTATATAAATTAATAAAATAAACATATTATCTAACTACTATAAACTAAAAACTAGCGTAAATAAGTGCCTGTTGAATGTCTTAAGAACTTATAGTTAACACAATCTAGAAATTTTAACACCTTAAGGGCGGCACGGTGTTGTAGTGATTAGCACTGTCGCCTTGCACCTCCAGGGTCTGGGTTCGATTCCCGTCTGTGTGCATGGAGTTTGCATGTTCTCCCCGTGCTTAGTGGGTTTCCTCCTGGTACTCCGGTTTCCTCCCACAGTCCAAAGACATGCAGGTTAGGCTAACTGGTGTCCCCAAGTGTGTGAATGGGTGTGCCCTTAAGTAAGCAGGTTTTGAAATATTTAAAACTACTAAAAAAAAATACTAAAAGTATTTAATAAATACTGAAACACTATGTAACTTCAAGATCTATTTTTTAAAAATAAGTTTTAATTTATTTAAGTTTGTATTTGAGGCGGTGAAATGTTTCAGTTCCTCTATAATCCTGAACTATTCACACACTAAATCGGGCCGTCCCTGATGATTCCCGTCACTAGCGCCCTGCGATGGATTGGCACCCTGTCCAGGGTGTACTCCGCCTCATGCCCTAGGTCTCCTGGGATCGGCAAGTTTCATTATAAAAACATTTTAAAATGGAAGTGTTTTTACAAGAATACATTAAATGTAAGACGCTTAAAAAGGCTGTGAAAATGTGAAGTGGGGCAGTTTTGCAGAAGCTACTTTTATTGCACTCACTGGAGACGACTGGACATCAGTAAGTCACCAGAACTACCTCGGTGAACATAACAGAACATCTAAGCACTGACAAATGGTAGCTGCGCTCATTCACTCTGGGCGTGTTAGAAACTGAAGAACAGTTTTGTTGAAGCACAAGCCAAGTTGAAATTCGGATAGCGGACATGGTCGTAATTAATTAATCGTGATTAATCAGACTATAACTAGATTTTTTCTTTAATCGATTGTCAACACTAGTTTTAACATTAATATATTCAGTAATAGGTGCTTATGCGAGTGACTGTAGATGACGTACATATGTATAGTGTACTCATTGTAAACATTGTATTATGTGATTAACCTGATTTTTAATCGAACATCAATTGGTTTACTCATGATCGATTACAGAATGGTTTCCGACACCCATCACTAGTCAGTTTATTAGTATATTACACATTATAATTTTGGGAAAATGTCCGGTTAAGATTAATTTTAAATTATTTGTCACAGCACAGTCTGAGGACTTTTTCACACATCCCAGTTAATTAAGAGCGCAGGGTCAGCCAGGATACAGATCAATGCTCAGGGCCTCAACATAGGCAGCTTCACGGTCTGTGCTGGGATTCGAACCCACAACCTTCCGATCAGTAACCTAGGAGCCGGTCTCGGGCCACCGGCCAATCACGCATGTCTGTGAGCACATGCAGGTGGGGAGAAAATATCTGGAGTGTGTTATTCCTTTGTTTTGCACTAGTCACAGGAAGGAGAATGAAACCTGAACTCACACCTGAATTCACAACCCGAGCGTTCGCTTCCGGGACGAAGCCGGCCTTTTTTTTTTTATTTTTTTTTTTTAAAAGCCCTTTAAAGTGTCCGTTTCCGGAATTACCGGTGAATCTAGATTTTAGATTGTATAGGAAAAAAAATATCGGTGATGAAGTGTGTGTTTGTGTGTGTGTGTGTGTGTGTGTGTGTGTGTGTTTGTGTGTGTGTGTGTGTGTGTGTGTGTGTGTGTGTGAAAACCTGTTTGGTGTGAGGATTACTAGGAGGGTGCAGTGATCACTTTCCAAGGAAAAGGATGTGTGGCTTGGCTGTGATCATGAATATTTGTGTCTGTGTGTGTGTTAGAGAGAGATCACTGATGACCTTCAGAACATATATAGACTTCCTAACAAAAGCCTCACGTTTGTTGTTTTTTGTTCGACGGGTTTCGCTCTGAACTCTGGCGTGTGTCTGTATTTCTGTAGCGCAGCACAAAGATTCTTAGCCTGACTCTCTACACAACAGCGTCTGTCTTACACACGCAGGAAGTTGAGTTGCTTCAGTGCAGGAGAATTAACCCCAGAGACAATTGTACTTCCTGTGCCAAAGTTTTGTTTTGTCAAATTTTATTATAGGGGCGATTTATTTTGTTATATTATATTATAAGTACTTGTTTAAATACGTTGTCATTGTTTCCATAGCAACATTTCATTCACTTTGAACTAAATATAAATGTACGTCCGTATTTCTACATTAGTAACAATGGTGGTTGTTAAGATCTTTACACCTATATACCTATAAAATGCGATCGAGCTTGTTTGGTCGGACGCTCCGCAATCAAAGAACAGGTTTTTTTTCCAAAACAAAGCCGTATTTATACTGTAGATATATGTGAAGCTTTACATAAGCCAGAGCTATAAATAAACGCAAAATAAATGTGTTAAAGTTAAAAAAAACAAGCAAACCTGGAAGTCTTTTTAATATGCAGACGTTTCCAAACACCGTACTGAGGAATTAGGAGACGTACAGTACGCGCACATTAACACGTGAAAATGGCACAGAACGTTTCTTTTAATCAGAGTAGAGTTCATGTAGGAAAAGATGAATAAATCCTCCAGCTTTGTGAAATTCAAAACTTCAAAGTGATTTTTTTAATAATGTTTGAAGATTTCTTGAAGTTTAGAGAGAGGTTTATTTTGCATTCGTTCATGGAAGGAGTCTCCAGTGCGAGTCAGAAGGCAAGGCTGGACCTTTTCCCTTCTTCCTCAGAAGGTGTTACAAACCAGAGTATACAGTACAGTGTGCAGTGTGGTGTACTGCCCGTGTATATAAATATAATAATAATATATATGGTACTGTATATTTAAGGTAAGTCTGCGGCAGCGCGAGCTGTGTAGCTGTCAGGGAGTTGACTCTGTCGAGGCTCCGCGCGTATGAGCCCCGGCTCGTTATAAAGACCTGAAGCAGATGCTTCATTATAGTAATTTATGCCTTCACTTATTACAGGGACGGAACTATAATTTCACTCAGGCTTCCTCTCTGGGTTGTGATTATACGCCTGATTATACAACATATCAGCGTGTTTAACGTCAGCGGCGTTGTCAGCACGTGCGTCTTATGAAATCCCGCCACTTCCTCGGCTGGGCGGCTGTTTTAGGTTTGGAGCGACTTTCTGTTTAAGATCAATTCAGTTCCCGAGGGAATCTAATATGCAGGATTCACTTCACAGTCACAATCACTAGACATTATATACTGTAGGTGTCCAGCGTAGGAAAAAAGAATTCCCTGATATTTTCTCCACTCCTTTTTCATTCCACCTGATAATCATTAAAATTGGTGTAAGCTTCTAGAAGCATATTGTTGATAACATTAAAGCATTTCGTGCAAAATTAAGGTTTTTCTTTTTACCCTAAAAAATCTTTAGAGTCACCAGCATCGGAAATCCCCAATTAACAACCAGCACCTCAGATTAGAGCCGTTATGAAGCTTTACAGAGCAGAAATAGCAGATATACATCTTAATATCAACTGTTCAAAGGAGATTATTGCATAGAATTAAATAAAAATAAGGAAATAACTTTTGACTGGTTGTACGTGTATGTGTGTATAGTGGCAGGAAAAAGAATGTTTTTATGGTTGTTCTCAATTAAGACATGAAAAATCTGATTTTTTTTGTTGTGTGTTATTATTTTAGCCACAGTATGTCTGTCTGTCTTGACTTAGATGAAGATCAGATCACAAGTTAGTGCAGAAAAGCATGAAATTCCAAAAGGTTCACATACTTTTTCTTGCCTCTGTATATAATTCCAGTATACAATAATAATAATAATAATAATAATAATAATAAATTGTTGGGATCACACATTCTAAATCTCGTGACTCATTGCTGAACCGAAACCAGCCTCGCACACAAACATGTGACTTCCAGTAAACAAGAGACTGCGATGGTCAAAAAAACAAAAAGGGGAAAAAAAAGGATTGTGGAAGTGCAACGTGCCAAGGCTTGTAGAAGAGAGCGCGCTCACACGAACAATACACAAAGATAGGATGCTTTTAATGCTTTTATTTCATATTTAATCATCCTCCAGATGTCCTGCAGAATCAAGTTGTGCTTTTTATTTTTGAAAACCATAACACTAATGTTTTACTGCTTTCTGCCTTATAAATGTCCAGACTTTAAATCTTATAGATCTTTAAAAAAAAAGGCACCGTCTGGATTTAACTAATAAAATGTGTTTGGTAAGAGCTTTCCACTGGATAATTACTGCAGTGATTAATAAAGAGGATTATTTTGCTTCGTTGTCTCTAAGTTGTGGAATGAAACAGAAGTGCATCAGTCGCTCAGGTTTTTGTGAATTTTTTTACAAGAAAATTTTTATATATTTGTTCATCGGCATATTTTTTTTTCTTTTGTATATTTTTTTTTCTGTTTCATCTGTTTAGCGGCTCCGATTTACATTTCTAAGAATTTCTCCTTAAGACAAAGCGCTGACACTGGAGACTCCTTTTATAACGATTGCGCACCCCCTATGGAGCATCGTCTGAGCGGTTGCTATGGAAACCATAACGTATACATAACCCATAGAATCCAGAACTCAGCATGAAGCAGATTATAAAGTTTTATGTTTGGAGAACTGCAGGTCACATGACAAGTTAATGATCGCTTAGACACGGTTTACTGACTGAAGTGTGTGTAAATTTGATTAATCAAATAATGTGTTGCTAAAACACACACACACACGTGATGCATGTCAAGTAGCGATATGACTTTAATTCTCTTGTGTGGGTCATTTTTGTTGTATTTCCTGTTTATTTCCAGTAAATCAGTTCAGCATGGTCGATAATGGTCACCGTGAATTTTTCTATTCTCTCGTTTCACGTCTGAACTTTTCCTCTGCTTTTTTTCTTTCTCTTTCTCTCTCCCGCTCTGTTTTTTTTTTTAGGGCTTAATGCAGAGGCTCACAAAAAGCCGCCCACACGAAAAAATACCCACTGATGTTTTTCTGGAGCTGGAAAGTACACACACATGCGTGCACACACAATAGCTAAAAGCCAGGCAGGCTAGGTTGTGACTCACGCCTCTGTATGTGTGTGTGTGTGCTATGCAGGAGTGTGTGTGTGCTTTGCAGTTGCATAAGAGGTCACGTGGGAGCAGACACATGCCACGCCCTCAGCAGCTGGGAATGCTGTCGCAGTCGTGTTTAACCCTCCAGGAGTCCCGCGTGAGCCGTGTGTCGTGTCGAGAGGAAAACAGACGCGTTAGCTTTTTAACAGACTTTATCTGAAACTAACATGGATGCCACGCCTACTTTACCAAAACTGACAGAGAGACCACACCTCCCTTTATCAGATTTACTCATACACAACCCAAGCCTACTTCACTGAGATGAAGGAGGTGGGCGTGGCCTCTGTGTAGGTCACATTAAATAAAAAGAGCCGTCAGACTTGGGTATAAGGAGGTGTGGCCTTTGTGACTGACAGGTGTATAGGGTTTGTCTTAGATGAAGTAAGAAGAGGTCCGGTTTCTTCGAGGTCAGATTCAGTAAAAGCAGCCGTGGTCTCTGTCTTACAGTCAGTATAAGGGGGCGTGGCCACTTTTACAATCTGTTAAGCAGGTACAGACTCTTAGATTTAGTAAGATTTCGTTAGTAAAACGAAAAGGTGTGGCCTTTGTGCGGGTCAGATTTAGTAAAAGGAGTCGTGGCTTCAGTGTACATCAAAGTTAGTAAAAGGAGGTGTGGCTTCAGTGTACATCAGATTTAGTGAAAGGAGGCGTGGCTTCAGTATATGTCAAAGTTAGTGAAAAGAGGCGTGGCTTCAGTGTACGTCAGAATTAGTAAAAGGAGGCGTGGCTTCAGTGTATGTTAGTTTTAGTGAAAGGAGGCGTGGCTTCAGTGAACGTCAGATTTCGTGAAAGGAGGAGTGGCTTTAGTGTATGTCAGTTTTAGTTAAAGGAGGCGTGGCTTCAGTGTATGTCAGTTTTAGTTAAAGGAGGCGTGGCTTCAGTGTACGTCAGATTTAGTGAAAGGAGGCGTGGCTTCAGTGTAAATCAGACTTAGTGAAAGGAGGCGTGGCTTCAGTGTAAGTAGATTTAGTGAAAGGAGGCGTGGCTTCAGTGTACGTCAGAGTTAGTAAAAGGGGGCGTGGCTTCAGTGTACATCAGAGTTAGTAAAAGGAGGCGTGGCTTCAGTGTACATCAGATTTAGTGAAAGGAGGCGTGGCCTCAGTGTACATCAGATTTAGTAAAAGGAGGCGTGGCTTCAGTGTATGTCAGTTTTATGAAAAGGAGGCGTGGCTTCAGTGTATGTCAGTTTTAGTAAAAGGAGGTGTGGCTTCAGTGTATGTCAGTTTTAGTAAAAGGAGGTGTGGCTTCAGTGTATGTCAGTTTTAGTGAAAGGAGGCGTGGCTTCAGTGTGCATTAGACTTAGTGAAAGGAGGCGTGGCCTCAGTGTGCATCAGACTTAGTGAAAGGAGGCGTGGCCTCAGTGTACATCAGACTTAGTAAAAGGAGGCGTGGCTTTAGTGTACATCAGATTTAATGAAAGGAGGCGTGGCCTCTGTGCATGTTAAATTACGTTTTGTTGTGTTTCTTTATATCCTCTGCTTTAAGTGACTTTGAATCTATAATTAGCAGCGCGACATGGCACTCATCATGGCATTGTTTAAGAAACGCACCCTGCTTACACTCACACAGCGCTGTTTACTGAAACAACATCCGCCTCATTCATCCAAACCTGGATTTCCAGACGTTGAGGTCATCCTATATATATATATATATATATAAACACACCCCGGTAATCCTACACACTGCTCTCATGTGCTATTTGTCAATTTACTCGTCATGTGATCTCATTATCCCTTGATTAGGGAATCCTAGTGAACCCTGTAATGGTGGGGTTTGGACAGATAATACTGTACATACATCGGGTCTCAAACCTTCCTGCAGGGGAGAAAAGATGGATTTAAGAGCGAGCGAGTGAACTCTGATTAGATTGATTAGCAGGCCACACCCCCTCTAACCAACCACACTGCAGAACCTGAGGCATTGGAACAGGTGTGCATCATAAATGTGTACTACTTGTAATATGATTATTTACCTCTCTCTCTCTCTCTCTCTCTCTCTCCTCCCAGGCGGGCACATTTAAGGCTATGTTTGGAACGCTTGAAGTCCCTGGTGCCTCTGGGACCAGACTCCAACCGGCACACCACCCTCAGCCTACTAACGAAGGCCAAGGATCACATCAAGGTGTGTGTGTGTGTGTGTTTGACTGTAACTGCTGAAGTGATCTAAACAACCAGGAAAGAACAATAGGGACTGTACGCCGTACTATACAACACACTCATTAATAAGACTAACTCGATTTCGTTTTTAACAATATCCTAATTACTTGTTTATCAAGAATGAACTTTCCAGTGTGCAAGTGCTGCGAAAGCTAGGAGCATGGCTTTTGCACTAACTTACCTTAAAAAAGTTTAAAAGTTAATTTTTTTTTAAGTTTTATGGAAATTTTAGCATTTAGAGCGTCAATAGAAGATCTGCAGGATTATACAGTAAGGAGGTCATAAGTACAGTACATACAGATCAAAGGTGAACTGTTGATGTAGATAAACTTTATTATTAAAAAAATGCATAGTAACTTGTAAAATCTTACATTCAAATTGAATCTCAATAAAATCGCTTGCATTATAATTCTTAAGTTTTAAACCCAAAATGTTTAAAACATACAGCGTAGACCTTAGTTATAAAATTTTTACGTTGTTGTTATAGCATTTTCACACGGATTTGCTTTTGTTTCAATCCTTTTTGGTGTCAATCGACCGGAGTGTTTGTGCCTCGCAGCACCTCCAGCACTTAGTTACCTGGCTCGTGTGTCTCCGGAGCTTTAACAGAACCTGAACCTGGCCTGCTCAGGGACTCAGGGATCATGCGTCTTTCCTGCATCCCTGAACTTCCCTCTTTCACTCCTGTTCCAAACTTGCTATAGCTTTAAAGGTCCCGGTTACAGCAGAACCTCTGCATATGCATTTAATCCGTTCCAGCGGCGAGTTCTTAAAGCGAAGAAATAACGTCAATGCAGATAATCCGTTTCAGCTATCTAAAAATATCACCAATTCCCAACACTATAATCATATAAAAACAATTAAAACATTTAGAGAAGACACATAAACAAAGTAAAATATGAAATAAATAGACAATAAACCTCACTTAACCTTCAATTATGATTCCTCACGGCACCGGCTGCTTTAAAAACCAAACTGAAAGCGGCTCCCTTTTCTTCTTGCTACCGTCCTTGATAACATTCTTGAGAGCCATGGTGCTGCGTCTTCACTAAATCTTACACAAAATGCAAAAAAAGATTTAGCCAGCGTTCAGTTTGGCTCGGTTCGTTCGCTGATACAGCAAAAATGCTTTTGTGTGCAAAATCTCAGTTCTTAAGCCGGAAATACTTAAGGCGGAGTGTCTTTATGCTGAGGTACTGCTGTTTCTTTTAAACATATATCACAGAGCTCTAAACACCTCTAAAGTGTGTGTGTGTGTGTGAGTTAATGCCTAAGCTTAAATACGGCTCAAAAGATGCATTTATTATTATTCTACCTCCAACTCCATTGGTTTCACCCCTCCTCCGAACGCGCTGTTTCAGTGTCTGTGTAAATGAACTACACTGCTGAGCCACGCCCCTCGTTTGTTCATCAGTCGTATGTACATTACTATAAAGAATACCACCATATACTCATTCTGTTATTGGAACGCTCATACAGTACAACTCATCCTGAAGTGTTAGCATTTCAGAAAGACGTCATTTATTTTATTAGAAGTGCAACACTTTTTTTAATGCTTTCCAACGCATAGTTACGTTTAATGCTCAGGAATGTACATGAAACATGTTCTCACTTACGTTACAGCAGCTGTAAACAGTCGTTCCTCTCAACAAGGATAAACACAGAGGTTTTAGCGAGAACCCGCCAAACAAACGATTGTAAACTCTTTTACTCTGTAACTGTCACAGAGAGCCGATACTGGAGACTCCTTCCAGTATCTGCGTCTGCGTCTACCATACATACCGAGTGAATGAGCTGTTACTATGGAAACGATAATGTATCAGAGCAAGCACGTTGTGTTACTGTTAACTGTAACATGTATGCGTGTGTGTGTGTGTGTGTGTGTAGAGGTTGGAGGACAGCGAGAGGAAGGCACAGCACACAATAGATCAGCTGCAGCGGGAGCAGCGGCACCTGCGCAGACGGCTGGAGCAGCTGGGAGTGGAGCGCACGCGCATGGACAGCATGGGGTCCACCTTCTCCTCAGACAAATCCGACTCTGACCAAGGTATGTATACACACACACACACACACACACACACACACACACACACACACACACTAGAAGTGTGTCCTGTTTATTAGATACACCTGGCTTGATTTGATTGTAAGATTTTCTATAACCCCCAGCCACACACACACACACACACACACACACACACACATGCTCTGATTACACTATATACAGTGTACTTTAACATATATGTTCACAATCTTCACACACACACACACACACACACACACACACACACACACACACACACACACACTCGACACTCCTCGACGCTCATGTTCTGTGATGAAGTGTGTTTTTATATACATATCCGTGTTGCTCTCGTTTTCACACATGCCCCCCCTCCTCCTCCTCCTCCTCCTGAACACCTCGCTGTACATCGTGCGTAGTGTGAACGCTGCACAGCTCCAGGGACGCCTGATTCACCGCCACGCTCTGTGTGTTTATTCTCGTGTTTACTCTGAGCATTCTGGCTTTAACTGATGTGATACAAATAAAATGCATTTTGGTTCAATTAAAGGAGAGAATCGGCGATACTGAGGACAGATGGTTTGATCATTCCTGAATAAATACACCTCTACTGTTCTCTACTACTCCACCTATTAGAAGGCTCCACCCACCATGTTTGTGGATGCATGTTAAAGAGGCAGCGACATCAAGAACTAGGCTATCTGATCGATT